>JAOXJP010245341.1:0-75281 GCA_025762735.1 Platanus orientalis | reverse complement strand
TATACATATATGTGTATATATATACATATATGTGTATATATACACACATATGTGTATATATACATACAAGAGTGTAGTGGTGGCAAGGAAGTGAACCCCAAAACTTGTTTCCATCCAAAATGTTGGCCATGATAATATGCATTTATATTATTATATTTTATTTTATCTTCAAATAATATTATATCTTTATTTTTCTTCTTTATATGTTTTAGACTAAATGATTAAAAATTTTGAAAACTTTGTTGAAATATATTAAGTATATTAACATTAACCTCTCCTATAACCTTAGGGGTTTTAGGAGAAATGGTTAATTGCTTTATTTAGGATGGTATCAGAGTCAGGTTTTAAGCTGTGAGTTCAAATCTCCCTATGGACGTAGTTATTATCATAGGCCTCACACCTAGTTTCCCTGTATTCATTGTCCAAGAGTGTCCCTCCTGAGGGGGAGTGTTAAAATATATTAAGTATATTACCTCTAACTTCTCCTACAACCTTAGGGTTTTAGGAGAGATGATTAATTGCTTTATTTAAGATGGTATTAGAGCCACTTTTTAAGTCACAAGTTCAAATACCCTACTCCCTCATCATCTTAATGTCGTTGCGGGTGGACCCTTGTCTTGTTAAGGATCCTCATCTTCTTGATGGTGTCGTCGAAGGATCCTCATCTACCTAACGACACTGCCGAAGGAGCCTCTCCCAATATCCAATAGTTTTTATACACCTAAGCATCTAAACACCGTTGACCACAATAGTTGACAATGGATGGCACTGGTTAATGCTTTTGAGATTATGGAGGAATTTTCTTTATTTGTTCCTCACTGCTAAGGTGTACTTCAGACTTTGGAGGAATAAGTTTTTTCATGCATATTTAGCTTTTATCATCTAATTATCAAGTGGGGCCTAGCTTTGGCAAACAATGCTTATGGTGGAGGTGGGGGATTGTTATTGGTGTATGATGCGGGTATTGGAGCCTTCGAAGGAGATGGTTCTTCAAGTTAATAGTAGCTACCTAACAGATTTGTGTTCATCCACTAAGGGTTCAATGAGAAGTTGCTAGCATCTTTTTATGGAGAAACATAGCCAAGAAGAAGAAGAAAGCTGCTCCTCCTGTGAACAACACTGACAACGCTATTGTTGTTGTTGTTGCTCATGTATACGTGAATGCTCCTAAAGCACCGCTTGATTTGGATCCGGAGGAGAAGATTCTAAAGCTTGCTGTCGGTTCATGCTCTCGAACATGCTATTGCAATAGAAGACCCTATTGGGTGGTTTAGATGAAGATGAGCACGTTAAGATGAAGATGATTCGAAGACGATCTTGCTTTTCTAAAGGTTGTGAATTCTTAAAACGTGCATACATGTGTACAAAGAGCTCGGGAGGATAATTGTGTCCATGAGAGATTTAAATTTGCGACCTGAAACCTACTTTGATACCATCTTAAATAAAGCAATTAAATGTCTCTCTTAAAACCCTAAGGTTATAAAGGAGGTTAGAGTTAACATATACTTAATATATTTCAACAGACTTCAAACATATTTTGTAGCATATGCTTGACATGAGTGAAATACATATGCCTCATAATATTCATAAAGAGCTTGTTGATTTCTAAAGTTCTGGTGACAAAATTTTATGTACAGAGCTTCTATTTATTTATTAATTATATTTTTTCATTTTTAATGATTTATTTGGTTAAGATATTTTCTTTATTTGTTAAAGATAAATGGAAAAGGTTGAGGTTCATTGAACGCTCAAAACTGTGGCTGAAAAAATTAGATGGGTAGTGTTGAGATCCATCAGGTCTGATACTTAAAATTTTTAGTTTGAATGTTCTAAATTAGACCTATAAAATTTAATGATTAATATATGTATAATAAGAAAAATTGATGTTGAAATTTTAAGATTAGGGTATCCCTTTTAGAGTTGTAAAATTCGGTGCAGATTGTGTGCGGACAGATTTCATGCGAAATTCGTCCGGAGGCACATATACTTGACACGTATGAAAGCTAAACCGTGGTTTTAGCTAGTGGGTCCCACATTCTCTCTTCACCTCAACAAAAAAATCCCCAAACCCAAAAATCAGACCCTTAGAACATCCCCACCGCCATTGACATGGTGGTCCCCCACTACCAAAGCCGGAAGCCAGTCGCCTACTCGCCATTTGCCAATCGACGGTGGCATATTCGCCAATCAACAGTAAGCTGGTGGCATAGATTCAAACCGTTTTAAAAAATTTGGCATCCTCTTCATTGTAAGGGAGACTGGTCTAGCTACAAAGCCACGGTCGTCGGTCATCGGTCCCCGGTCGAGGTAAGCATTAACAATGGGAAGTCCCCTGGTGCTTCATGTGAATTGAACTTGATGCAATCAATTTTTGGCTCTTGAACTTGCTTAAGGGTATGGATTTGTATCTGTCTATATTTAGTGAAGTGAAGGAAATTATTATGTTGGCTACTTTATCACCTAAGGAGGTCAGTTTGCAATGAAGCTAGTGATAGATTTCTTCAAGTGATGGATCTTGCGGGGTTCTGGACGCATCAAGTGTGTTCGTGTTTCAAAGCAAAATAGAAGTTGATAAGAAGAGTTGGGCAATGATGAAACTTCAAATGAAACCCATCTTAGTTGTTAGCCATGTTGCTTTAAAGAAGAGCAAGAACATTTTATTTGTCATTTAAAGCTAAATGTTTTCAAAAGCCCAACATTAGACACTTAATTGTTTTTGGAGAGACAAAGATCGAGGACTTAAACTCACAACTACAATCTCAGGCTGTAGAACTATGGTTATTCGAAGCTCTTGATCTCAGTCATGTTATCTTAAAGCATGTGTCATCGACTATGGTTATTCGAGGCTCTTGATCTCAGTCATGTTATCTTAAAGCTTATGTCATCAACTATGGTTATTTGAGGCTCCTGATCTCATTCATTTTATCTTAAAGCCTATGTCATCAGCTATGGTTATTTGAGGATGAAGATATACATGTGACAAGTGAGTTCAAGGACATAGAATTGGTTGTGACACAGACTGGAGTTTCAAGGTTAAAGGTTGTAAAGGCACTCAAGGATTATGATGGGGATATTATTTTTGCTATTATGGAGCTAACAAACTAAGGGAAGTTCACAGGAAGCCATATCTCCATTATATGAAGGCACTCAAGGATTGTGATGGGGTCATTGTTTATGCTATTATGGAATATGATCTAAATAGTATTGTTTTTAAGTTTATTAGAGGTCCATGGCATCTTTTGAAATATGATTTCTTTTTTTTTTTCGAAGTCCCAACAGCTCTAAGTCCATGGCGTAAGTGCCATCTTGGTTACTTGGGTGATCAACAATCAACATGTCATGTGGTGAATCAGGAGCTTCTTAATTTTAAAATTTATATCTTGCTTCATTGACTTTAAATTATAAGAATAACATTTAATTGGCAACCAGCAATTTTCAGTGCACAGAGAGAGTGATAGAGTTTTTTCAAAATCCACAATTTGTGATATTAAATGTGAACATAGAAAGAACATTGCAAAGTCCTCCAATAATGAACAACCAAGACAATTATAAGACTCAAAAATTAAAAACCCCAAATTAATAACAATCATCTCCATTTTCTTCAAGGCATACTAAAACATTGCCCTTTTATGGTTATAATCCTGGAAAAAAAATTATATAAGAGATGATGATGATCATGGTAGCAGTCCATCTGCGATGAGACTTCCAACATACAATGTGATGTATACGGTGGCATTGGCTGCATGTTTAGGGGGAGGCGGAGGTAGCATGTAGACAGCCCTGAGTCCAATGATATCAACATAGGGTCATAATAATTCCAAGCATCCATTAGTGGATAAGGGAGGAAGCTACTGATACCATTAATTGTCCTTTCTGGTGTCATCACAAAACATGACTTGAATTATATGGGTAAAAATCCATGGGAAAACACTGATCCAATGGTTTCAAACATGAGAGATGTTCTGGCTACTGCTACAAATGTTGTGGCTCTGGCTGTTGCAGATGTTGTGGCTCTTGTTATTGCAGATGTTGTGGCTACAGAACATGTAGCTATTGCAGATGTTGTGGTTGCTGCTGCTTTTTCATGGAGTTTATTCTTCTTTTCAAGATTTCAAGCTTGAAATCTAATGAATAACAAAGACTTTTTAATTCATCTTCCAAGAAACTATCAGATAAGTCCAGACTATGTTTATCTCGTCCTTGCTTCCCCATACCGTGATCTTGCACATTTTCTTGATTTTCAAACCATACTTCAATTGGATAATCACTAGGTTCAAAAATGATGAGGCATATGTCAACGTCACAAAGGATTGATAACTTGTAGGCTTTCTCTTTTAAAAACAATTGTTACGACATTTTTCTTTTTGGATAAGCTCTACTTTGCATTTCCCCACTAGTTATAATTAGATCAAGAAGACAAGAACAACAATTGAATCAAGTAAAATCCTAATCAATAACACAAAAACAAAAACAAAAACAATTTTGTTCCTGAGACGAAAACATGCTAAGAACAAAATCCTTGAGAAGATTTTGGATATAAAATTCTTGAAATTGAAAGATGTCTATACAACTGGTTTTCAATGGTTCTAACCTGTTTTGAGATGAAACCGAGGAGGCTGTTAGGGATTGCAATCAGAGAGAATAAGAGAGCAAGAGCCAGTGAATGTGGCACGGATTGTGTCATAAAAAATATTAGAGTTAATGCTTATTTAATCTAAAACTTTTGAATCGTGAGACAACAATACGCTATTGTTAATGCTTACCTCAATCGACGATCGTGGCTTTGTAGTTAGACCAACCTCCCTTGCAATGAAGAGAATGCCAAAATTTTAAAAACAACGGTTTAAATCTGTGCTAACAGTTTACCATTGACCGACGAATATGTGATTGACAAATATGCGACCGACGATTGGCTTCCAGCTTCGTTAGTGGGGGACCACCAGGTCAATGGTAGTGAAGATGTTTTTTAAGGTTTAATTTTTGGGTGAAGGGATTTTTTTGTCAAGGTGAAGAGAGAACGTGGGACCCACTAGCTAACTGTGGTCGTCAAAACCACGGTTTAGCTTTCATATGTGTCAAGTATATGTGCCTTTGGACAAATTTCTCACAAAATTCGTTCGGACACAATCTGCGTCATGTAAAATTAGGGTGTTTTCACATTAAATCATATATATAATTGTGTAAAAAAAGATAAAAACTTATTAAATTTATGTCATTAAATAACTTTTAATTTGTTTGCTTTTCGTTTTCATTAAGCTTATAATTTGTTATTTTGATAAAATAGATGTTAGTGATAATGAAAAATCAGAGATTTAAGATAATGTTTTTTACATTATTTCTTATCCTTTTTTAATGTAATGCATTTAGTTTATCTATTTTCTTAATGATAATTTTAGTCTTTTTTTAAAATGAAAATTGAAAAGGAAAACATCAATACTAATAACTTATTATAAGGTAAAAAATATAAATGAAATCATAACTAAATGATATTATTCCAGTAGTGGTTTGTTTAATAATTTAAGCTTTCAATACATAACAAATATAATTTTAATTATACAATATTTTAATCTGTTAACTCGATTAAATAAAAAAATTTGTTAAACCTCTTTTTTTAAATCACGTGGATGAAGATGAAACGATTGTTGATTTGAAATAATGAAGGGATACATATAATTATTTGGATATAGTATACTTTAAAGAAAAATTAAATTATCATTATAAAAAACATTTAAGAATGAGACCAAAGTTTCAGTCAATAACGAAGTTGTATAACTTAATTATTTCTTTTTTATTTTTAAATAATTAAAAAATGAGAATTTTTAATAACTTTATGATTTATTTAATATTTTTATATTTTTAAATGATTTTAGAGATTACTCTATTACTTAAAATATTGTATGATCAAGAAAAATATCATATAAAACTCCGAGACAAGAGTGTAGTGGTGACAAATAAATGAACTTTAAAATTTGTTTTTATAAAAAACATTGGCTATGAATGTTTGCATTTAAATTCGAAATAGAATGTATGCATTTATTATATTTTATTTTATCTTTTAAAAATATGTTTTTTAAAATATTCGGAATGTTTAAAGATTATGAAAACTTAAAACATATTTTATGACATATATTTGATATGAGTGAAACCCATATGCAATTAATTTTTTAACCCCCAAGTTAATTTCCTTCAACCCTGCTCTTACTTTTTTCTTTTAAAACCAAATTAATTTTCTTTTACCTTATTCATGTTTTTTTTGTTGTTATGTGGTGACCTAAGTTATATATTGTCAATTGTAGCCGCAAAAGTTGCAAGAACAAATATTTTGCCTTGAAAAAATTATATGTAAAAGGTTGAAGTTCATCAGGTTTGAAGCTCAAAATTTTTAATTTTAATGATTTATTTTAAACATATAAAATATAACAGTTTAAACCTTTACAATATCTATAATTAGTGTTGAAATTTTCAGATTTGTATATTCTCTTTGAAACTATAAAATTGATGTATCTTCACATTAAATCATTCATATAATTATGTAAGATATTAAATTTATTAAATTTTTATGACATTAAATAAATATTACTTTTTTTATTTTTCATTTTCATTAAATTTGCAATTTGTTATTTGTGATGAAATATATGAGTAAATGAAAAGTCAAAGATTTAAGGTAAAATTTTCTAAATTTTTTCTTATCTTTTCTTAATAGAATGTGTTTAGTTTATTTATTTATTTTTATAATAATTTTAAAATTTTAAAAATATCATAAATTAAAAAAATCAGTACCAATAATCTATTATGAGTTAGAAAATGTAGACGAATTTATTGTAAAATGAGGTTATTTTATAGGTGATTTGTTTATTGGTATAGTTTTTCAATGTCTAACAAATTAATCATTAGTTACATAATACTTTAATTTGTTAATTCAATTATAAAATGATTTTATTCTTAAACCTATTTTTTATATCGCATAGATGAATGTGAAATGATAATTGTTTTATAAAAATGTAAGTATATATATAATTATTTGGATATTATCCAACTTAAAAAATATGTATAATTATAATAATAGAAAATGTTTGATACTGAAACTAAAGTTTTAGTCAATAATAAGGTTCGTATAACTTATTAGTTTCTTGTTTCAGTCAATGACAATGTTTATATATCTATAAGAGGCCCTCAAGTCCCATTAAAATCACAAAAAAAGATTTATCAGATTTAAATATTCAAACTTTTTTGGTAAAGAAAAATGGAAAAAAAGTTGAGGTCCATCCAATGCTCAAAATGATGATTAAAAGAATTATAAATAAAATGTTGAAGTTTATCAGGTTTAATGCTCAAAATTTTCTGTTTTAATTAAAATTTAATAATCCAAACATATACAATATCTATATTAGTGTTAGAATTTTCAGAATTGTATATCGCTTTTTAGTTATAAAACTGATATGTTTTCATATTAAATCATTCATATAATTATGTAAGATATTAAACTTATTAAATTTGTATGTCATTAAAGAACTATTACTTTGTTTGCTTTTCATTTTTAGTAAAGTTATAATTTGTTATTTGTGATGAAACATATGCGAGTAAATGAAAAGTAAAAAATTTAAGGTAAAGTTTTCTAATTTTTTTCTTTATCTTTTCTTAATAGAATGTGTTAGTTTATTTATTTTCTTAATAACAATTTTAATTTTTTTAAGTAGGATAAGTTAAAAAAAATCAATACCAATAACTTATTATGAGTTAGAAAATGTAAACGAATTAATTGTCAAATGACATTATTTTATACATGATTTGTTTATTGACATAGTTTTTCAATGCTTAACAAATTAATCATTAGTTACACAATATTTTGATTTATTAACTTGATTATACGACGTTTTTATCATTTAACCCTTTTTTTATTGCATAGATGAATGTGAAATGATAATTGCTTTGTAATATATATATTATTTAACTTAAAAATATATATATAATTATAATAATAGAAAATGTTTGAGACTAAAACTTTATAGAGTTTACTTGGTTTTTGTTTAATTTATTTTTAATAATTAAAAATGAGCATATTTAATAATTTTATAATTTATTTAATATTTTTGTATTTTTAAATAATGTAGGATATAACTTCATTACTTAAAATATTTACATTATCAAAAAAGTATTATAGAAAACTTTATAATAAATGTAGTGGTGACAAGAAAAGAAATCATAAAACTTGTTAAGTCTAAAACATTGACTATGAATATATGCATTTATGTTATTATTATTTATTATATTTTATTTTATCTTTAAAATTTGTATTTTATTTTTTATTTTTTGAAATAAAATTATTAAAGATTATGAAGACTTCAAGTATATTTTGTGACATATGTTTAATATGAATGTTACAGATATGCATCATAATATTCTTAAAGAACTTGTCGATTTTCTACGTTATGATGATAAAGATTTTATGTACGGAGCTTTCATTTATTTATAAACCTATAATTTTAAGAGTTATTTTTTATTTTTTAATTATTTATTTGGTTAATATATTTGTCTTTTATTTGATATAGATAAATGAAAAAAGTTGAGGTCCATCCAACGTTCAAAATTTTGGTTAAAAGAATTCAATGGATAAGGTTGAGGTCCATCAGGTTTGATATTTAAAATTTTTAGTTTGAATGATATATATATATATTAATAGTTTAAAATTGTATAATAGAGGTAATTAGTGTTGAATTTTCAAATTTAGGTATTTATTTTAGAGCTTTAGAATTGTGATGCTCTCATATTTAATCATTCATATAATTGTATAAAAAATATATGCTATCAAATAATTGTTAATTTATTTGCTTTTTGTTTTCATTAAACTTATAGTCTATTATTTATGATAAAATATATGTTAGTGGTGATTAAAAGTTAGAGTTTTAAAATAAAAAATGTATAACTCTGTACATGTTCTCATTATCTTGCATTAACACTAGCTCTCCTACTCTAGAGTTCTTAACTGAAAGTTGAATATTATATGGTTAACCAAGTGTATTAGACTGGTGTGACCTAATAGTAAATCCCAACAAAACTATAGAAGATCAATTACCCATTTATATTCACACAATGTCCGCACTCAATAACATGAAGCTGCATTATACAAAGCATAATGTTATAATAATTACATCTAGTGTGTGAAAGTTGTCACAGAAAACCCATAGTAGCTAGTTCAGTAAATAAAGCTATAAATTCAAAAATCATAATTGACTGAGCATCAATAACTATTAAATGTGAGACAAGACAAAACCCATCAAAACCTATATAGCATGAGCAAAACTATGACTCGACGAGTTAGAAATTGAAACGAAACAAGCCCACTTGATTTAAGTAAAAGAAAGATAACCCATAAAAAAAAATTTACCTTGTGATCTCCACCATCAGTTGTAAACCTATGTCCACCTGGTTGAATGTTAATAGAAAAAATTTGCATGCCATCATGTCTAATCCAATTTGACTTATTGTATCTCATCTCTGCCTATCTTTCTGAATTCTAACATACCTATCTCTTTTCCCTTTCAATAAAAAGCAAAAGGCTCTACATATTCTTGAATTAAAACCAAAACTCTAGATGGGTTCATCATCCTAAACAAGATTGATAAATAAAAAACCCTAAATGGGTTCTAGTGCAACCCCTTCTTATGGAACCCAGGAAAAAATGAAAAGAAAAAATTAAGCTTTCTTCCCTTGAGTGGTCAAACGTTGGAATTTCACAATAGATTTTGGTCATAATATCAAAATTTTGGAAAGAAAAACTAAAGAAAGAAAAAGAAGAAAACAACACAGATTAAATAAAATATAAAAATAAGTGAGAGAAAGAGGGTTGTTACATTGTTTTAATTCATTTTCTATTTTTTGATGTTGTTGTAACTGAGAGAGATGCTTATTTTGTTCTTCTTTAGATCCCTCGAAACAATACATCAATAATTTTAATTTATAAGGACTCTTATGTCCCCATAAAGCCACTAAAAGGGAATATTTATAAGAGGCCCTTGAGTCCCATTGAAATTACAAAGAAGGGCTTTATCATATTTGAATGTTCAAACTTTTAGATTACAAGAAAAAATATATTTGAATTATAGTGATTATGCTTGTGTTTGACAGGAGTCGAACTTCTAACCGATGTTTATTGCTTGGAGAAGATTGAATGAGATCTTTGGGGCTAGCATGTTTGCTGTAAAATGCAACAAATTCTTGGAATCTTATACCTAGATGGTTCTATAGGTGGTAGCCCAAAATGGATCTATTCGTTTTTACAAGAATGATTTTCCATGTGGCAAGATTCATCCTAATCTAATACTAGTTAATGCACTTGTGTGAGCACGGACGCTGATTAGCCAAAATTATATTTGTTGAAGCAAATAATGAGTTCTAAAAAATTATAAAATTAATTTTAAAAACAATTGAGAAGAATAAATCAAAGTCATAAGATAAATAAGTAATTAAACAATGAGACTTTACAAAAAAAATCAATTTCTTAAATTTAAATGTGGTGTTATTTCACTTTTTCATGGAGTTATTTTAAACCCATGTTCACTCTCTACCACTTTTCTTGGTCAGGTTATGGTTGACTCATATAGTCGTATACCCTTAGCTTGACATGGCATGAATTTGATCTGCGAACATGAATTATCATATTAATCGCAAACTCGACATGAATCCAACACGAAAGAATTAGATGAAAAATGTTGAAGTTTATTAGGTTTGATGCTCAAAATTTTTCAATTTTAATGATTTATTTCAAACCTATAAAATTTAATAGTCCAGACCTATACAATATGTATAATTAGTGTTGAAATTTTCAGAGTTGTGTATCGCTTTTGAAGCTATAAAACTGATGCATTTTCACATTAAATCATTTATATAATTATTTAAGATATTAAACACATTAGATTTATATGCCATTAAATAACTATTACTTTGTTTGTTTTTCATTTTCATTAAACTTATAATTTGTTATTTGTGATGAAACATATGTAAGTGATCAATAAAAAATTAAAGATTTAAGGTAAAGTTTACTAAATTTCTCCTTATCTTTTTTTAATGGAATGTGTTTACTTTATTTATTTTTTTAATAATAATTTTTAAAATTTTAAATAGGATAAATTAAAAAAATTAATACCAATAACTTATTATGAGTTAGAAAATGTAGATGAATTAATTGCTAAATGACATTATTTTACAAGTGATTTGTTTATAGGTAATAATTAAAAATGAACATATTTAATAATGTATTCAACATTTTTGTATTTTTAAATGATATAAGATATAATTTCATTACTTAAAATATTTTATTATTAAGAAAAATATTATAGAAGACTCCGCAACAAGAATGTAGTGGTGATAATTAAGAAATAAAACCATAAAACTTGTTATATCCAAAACATTATCTATGAATATATGCATTTATATTATTATTATTATTATTTATTATTATATTTATTTTATCTTTAAAAGTTATATTTTATTTTTTAATGTTAGGAATACAATTATTAAAGATTATGAAAACTTCAAGTGTATTTTGTGACATATGTTTGACATGAATGACGCATATGTGCATCATAATATTCTTAAAAACATATCAATTTTTCTACGTTATGATAACAAAGATTTTATGTAAGGACCTTTTATTTATTTTTAAACCTATGATTTTTATAGTTATTTTTTATTTTTTAATGATTTATTTGGTTAATATATTTGTCTTTTATTTGATACAGATAAATGAAAAAGGTTGATGTCCATCCAGTCTTCAAAGCTATGGCTCCTTAGAATATTAAATGAATAAGGTTGAGGTTCATGAAGTTTAATGTTTAAAATTTTTCGTTTGAATGATTTATTTTATAAATATATATTTTAATAGTTTAGAATTGTATAATAGGGGTAATTAGTGTTGAATTTTCAGAAAAATATGCTATTAAATCATTCATATAATTGTATGAGAAAGATATGCTATTAAATAACTGTTAATTAATTTGTTTTCCATTTTCATTAAAATTATAATTTGTTATCTGTGATGAAACAAATGCAGTGATGATTAAAAGTTATAGTTTAAAAATAAAAAATACATAACCCTGTACATGTTCTCATTATCTTGCACTAACACTAGCTCTCCTACTCCAGGGTCTTTAACTGGAAGGTGAATTTTATGTGGTTAACCAAGTATATTAGATTGATGTGACCTAATAATAAATACTAACAAAACTACAGAAGATCAATTACTCATTTATATTCACACAATGTCTGCATTCAATAACATTAAGTTGCATTATACAAAGCATAATATTATAATAATTACATCATGGTGTGTGAAAGTTGTCACAGAAAACCCATAGTAGCTAGTTCAGTAAATAAAACTATAAATTCAAAAATCATAATTGAATAAGCATTAATAAATGTTAAATGTGAGACAAGACAAAACACATATAACATGAGCAAAACTATGATTCAGCGAGCTGGAAACTGAAACGAAACAAACCCACTTGATTCAAGTAAAAGAAAGACAACTCATGAAAAAAATTCAAAAAATAAAATAAAATTTCTACCTCGTGATGTCCACCCCTAGTTGTAAACATAAGCCCACCTGGTTGAACGTCAATGAAATTTTTTTACATGCATTCATGTCTAATCCAATTTGGCTTATCGCATTTCATCTCTGCTTCTGTTTCTGAACTCCAACACACCTCTCTCTTCCCTTAAAATAAAAAGCAAAGGGTTTACAGATCCATGAATCAAAACTAAAACCCTAGATGAGTTCATTAGCTTAAACAAGATTGATAAGTAAAACCCTAGATGGGTTCCAGAGCAAACCCCCTCCTATGGAACCCAGGAAAAAAATGAAAAGAAAAAATCAAGTTTTCTTCTCTTGAGTGGTCAAATGTTGGAATCTCAAGATAGATTTTGGTTAAAATATCAAAAGACTACAAAGGAAAACTAAAGAAAGAGAAAGAAGAAAACAACAAAGATCAAAGAAAATATAAAAAAAGTGAGAGAAAGAAAGTTATTACACTGTATTAATTAATTTGCTATTTTTTGATGTTGTTGTAACTAAGAGAGACACTTGCTTTGTTCTTCTTTAGATCCCTCAAAACAATACATCAACAGTTTTTATTCATTGGGACCCTTGTGTCCCCATTAAGCCACTAAAAGGGGATATCTATAAGAGGCCCTTGAGTTCCATTGAAATTACAAAAAAAATGTTTTATTAGATTTGAATGTTCAAACTTTTTTTGTAGAAAAAAATGTAAAAAAGTTGAGGTCCATCCAATGCTCAAAACGGTGGTTGAAAGAATTAGATAGAAAAGGTTAAAGTTCATTTGGTTTAATGTTCAAAATGTTCAGTTTTAATGGTCTATTTTAGACCTATAAAATTTAATATTTAAAACATGTACAATATGTGTAATTAGTGTTGAAGTTTTTAGATTTATGTATCGCTTTTAAAGCTATAAAGCTGATATATTTTCACATTAAATCATTCATATAATTATGTAAGATATTAAACTTATTAAATTTGTATGTCATTAAATAATTATTACTTTCTTTGTTTTTCGTTTTCATTAAAGTTATAATTTATTATTTGTGATGAAACATATGTGAATAAATAAAAAGTCAAAAATTTTAAGTCAAGTTTTCTAAATTTCTCCTTATCTTTTCTTAATAGAATGTGTTTAATTAATTTATTTTCTTAATAGTAATTTAATTTTTTTTAAATAGGATAAAGTAAAAAAAAATCAATTCCAATAACTTATTAAATAGTAAAACAAGTAAACATATTAATGAGTCCAATACTTTGGACAAGAAACATATGACATATGGGTACCCAAATCCAAGATTATTTTTTTCATTTAAATAGTAAAACATTAATGGTGTATTCGGTTCGAGAAATTTGAATTTGAAATTCCAATTTTTTGAAACCCAATACTTGATGTTCTAAGATTAGAGGGTGGTGGTGGTTGACCTAGAACAATCGGAAGGTGAGGGTGGTGATCCGACGGTTTGGATAATAAATTCACTATTTCAAGCTACTCAGTCGAGTGCAATATTTCTATCTGAAACCAAATACTGGTCAATACAAATTATGATGAGACTGAGAATTAATCATTTTTATACTGTATCTGTCAATGGGCGTTCAGGAGGATAATAACTCCTATGGGATGAGTTGGCAAACATTTTTGTTGTTTATTCCTTAAATAATGTTATTGCCACTGAAATAATAAATGAAATCCAATTTGATGTTTGGTACATGGTATGTGTATGATACTCCTAAGTTGTTTCATATATGAAGAGTTTGGACTGAATTAAAAATGTTGCTAACAATGTAAAAGACCCATGGATATGCTTGGGTGGTTTTAATGCAATTGTTGTAGCCTCAAAAAAATTTGGTGGATGTACTATGTAAGAAAACCATTTTATTGATTTTTAAAGATATGATAAACTATTTTGGATTACTCAATTTGGATACTCAAAACATGCTTGTATATGGTTCAATAGATATTAGCACATTCACATATCAGAGAAAAGTTGGACAGAGTTATGGCAGACAGTACATAGATGCTTAAATTTCTAGAGGCAGTTGTACTACATTTAATGTTGGTTAATAGTGATCAAAATCTAAAACTTTTAAATTTGGAGGAGACAGGTAAGAAGAGATGACCCCATTTAGATTAGAGGCTACGTGGTTTACTCGTAGCCCGCTTATAGTAGAGGTGGATGAAGAATGGAAGGCTATCTCTCAGACCCATATTACTATGAAGCTCCACAACTTTAAATCAAGTATTAAACGGTGGAGCAAACAAAATTTTGGATATTTACAATATAAGCTACCCAAATTATAAATAAATAAATCAATCAATAAATAAATAAATAAATAAATAAATAAATAAATAAATATATATATATATATATTGAAAGAGATATAATCATCCCCTCCATATAAAGAAAATAAGAAAGAATAAAGGGAATTGGTAGATAAATTCATGAATTACTAAAAGAGAAGAATTATATTGGATCTAAAGATTTGGACTCACTTGGATAAAAGAGGGAGATTACACCTCATGATTCTTTCATATCTCCACACTGAACTGAAAGAGAAAAAACAAAATCAGTTGTATTAAAATGCATTTTGATTCTTGGATGTCAGACCCGGTAGAAATTTCTAAGTGTTTCATTAATTTTTCAAGGAGATTTTCACAACTACAAACTCTTCAATTATGCTTGATAACTTTGTGTTTACATCTAGTCTAGTTACACCTAAAAAAATGAAGCTTTATGTACCATTCCTTCAGAAGAAAAAATTAAACGAGTTGTTGTTTCCATGGGCTTGTACCTAGATTATTCTACAAAAAATGTTAGGATACAACATGATCTGATATAGTTCAATTTGTACAAGAATGTTTTCACTCCAAGCATATTCCCAAATCTATCAATCACACTTATGTTGTGCTAGTTCTAAAGAAAAATGTTTTGAGACTGCAACGGATTTCATACCCATCTCCTTATGTAATATAGGGTGGTTGCTAAAATTATAGCCAACATGATAAGACCCATCATGGATAGGTTGATCTTCCCTTTTTAATGAGCGTTTGTACCACGAAGACATGTTACAAACAATATAGTGGTTGCTTAAGAAATCTTTAACTCTACAGAAAAAATAAAGGGGGGACAAGTGATCTTTGCATTGAATATAACAAATCATATGATAGGTTGGAGTGGCAATTAATTAGCACATTTTTTTTAAGGATTCGGTTTCTACCAAGTGATTCATAACTTGACCATGTTAGGTGTGAATTTGACATATGTTTAGTCATTAAGTATCAATGGCTCCTCTCAAGATTATTTTAGACCATCATGAGGAATTAGTACCCCCTTTTTACCATACTTATTTTATGCTCAAAGGTCCTTTCACGCCTCATCTACGATAAGGAATCACACAATCAATATCAAGGCACCAGAGTAAACAGTTGTGCCCCATTTGTCTCTCATCTGATGGTTGTTGATGATATTTTCTTTTTTGGTAGAGCAACTAAGCAAATAATGGATAAAGTAAAGAGCTTCTAGATACATATATGAGGTGATTGAGACATACTATTGAACCAAATTGAAAAATTGGAAAGCCAAGATGCTATCTCACTCTAGGCATACAATATTGAACCAATTTGCTCTCTCTTTAATACTGGTATATTTGTTGACTACTAATATCCTAAATCAATGTGCCAACAGTTGAATAGGTTACAAAAGGATTTCTAGTAGGGACACCATGAGGAGGGGAGACATTTGTATCTCCTAACTTGGAGCCATATATTTTCAGACAAATAAATTACAAGGAGGATTGGGCATTAGGGAAATGGATAAAGTGAGTAAATATTTGGTGAAAAAACATTGGATGGAGGTTCCTCCAAAATCCTGCATCTATATGGACCCAATTACTCAAAACTAAGTATCTCATTCATGCACATTTGTGAGTGGTTGATGCCATCGAGCAACATCTAGAACTTGGAATAACATAATGAGTTATAGGAGTATGAAGGTTGGCATTTGTTGGTCCATTGACATAGGAAGGAACATAAGCATATGGCATGACCCTTGAATTCCTCACACAGCATCCTATAGTGCATGAGAGAATAGTTCGGATTATAGTCTACAAAGGGTATATGAACAAATTGATCTCATCTCAAAAGATTGGAATGTAGAATCCATTATTTGTAATTTTCCTCCTATATTGCTCAGGTTATCTTTAAGAGACAGTTAAGTAAATAACACACCACACGAGGAGGATGCTCTAATTTGGACCCACTCCTTCAATAAATTCAGCATAAAGTTTGTTTAAAAATGAATTCAAGATTCTAGAGCTTCTTTGTTGGTTGCACCAAATCTCGAAATGAGGACAATGTAGAAAAAAAATATGGATGATTAAAAGTATACCTCAATGTATTTGTTATGTTTATATGACGTTGTCTAAATGGATAAATTCCAATAAAAGCCTCTATTTCCAAATATATTTCAAGAATTTATCCATCATGCCTATTTTGTGAACTGAAGCAAGAGACTCTAAATTATTTATTTTTTGACTGTGAAATATCACAAGTTATTTGGTTCAAGTTACCCTTAGGACTCTGTATTAGAGAACACAAGAAAGAATTCAAAGAGTGGGTCTTTGATTGTCTTTAACTACATATGTTGTTGGATCCTGTAGTGATCTTGGATGTCACATCACTTGCAAAAGTTGCCGAGTTCAGTAAACTCAATAATATAATAATAGAGTGGATTTTATGGTCTTTAGGTTGTAGCTGTACTATCAGTCTTCTCGTCCTCAGGCTGCCTACATATCCTTTATCGTAGAGAAATCAAGTTAAATGTAATTCCACCAGACTGATCCAAGACATGGAGGTGTCGTTATCACATTTCTTGAGGATAGTCGAGGCCTCCCACTTAATGTGCAAGGGACCGTGAGCCTTTTAACTTCGGGATACAACCAAGCTCGGACCATGACCTGTCTCTCAACGAGGTGTACTCCCCAGTGAGACCCAATACCGCTCATACAACTTATTTCCCACACATGGTCAGCTATGCATAAAATCAAGTGACAAAACATATCCAAATTTTATGAAAATTTTGGCAGAGTTTCGCCTTAGGAAGGTGAACATCATATATCAAAACCAAGTCATGAAGACAGGGACCTTAAACACAGTGTCGTTCTAAAGAAATCACTGTGTGAGGGTTTGGAGCCCATGAACTTAAGCTGCTACCTCTTGTGAGGGAGTAAGTCTAAGTGCAAAAAACATACCTTTGGTTCAAGGATAGAAAGAGAAAGGGAGAGAGAGAGAGAGAGAAGCCCATTTGTGGGCTAGCAAGCCCATCGCCATTTAGCCCTTTCTTCCTCTCGACTCCCTTCTTGCTCTTCGTTTCCTTCCACGAACTAAGTGGGTTTCAACCCATGGTGGCCTTTATAAGGGCCTCAACCACTCTAGACACTTATCCTAATTTGGGTGGACATCAATCAACCAAGACATGAGCGAATGGACCTTTGTCAGGCTCGACATGGGCCATTTCGTGCTTTAGACACAACTTTAGGTCCGTTTCAGGCCATCGCAAATGAGCCTAGTCTATGGCAAGTAAACTTGGTCCAGTCTATTCGCAGACTTGGTCATGGCGAATGAACCTGGTCCAGCTTATTCGTGGGCCTTAGGCTTTCTGGTTTATTTGCGCACCCTTGAACCATCTCATTCGCACACTTTTACTTTGGTTCATTCATGTACCTAGTCCCTGCTTCATTCACGAACTGGGTTATTCATGCACAGGTCAAAGTTTCTACGTTTACTCATCCAAGATGTCAAAAATGAATTTTGCAACCCTAATGCGATTTGTGATGATGCACACGTGCGAAGTGAGCCTCAAGCACCCTTGTGTCCAAGATCTTACTTGCACTCGTACCTATACCTATGCACGTGCACATGCGTGTGTGTAAGGTGCATAGCACCTTGCTAAACCGTAGCAAAAAGCTAGAGAGAGAGGGCTCTCAAAATACACAAAGTAGTGGGTGAGTAGTTTCTTATATAGTGCATAAAGTTTTTCCAAGTTTTATTCCCAAAAGCTAGTATTGAATAATTTGAAAACACAAAATTTGAAAATGCCAAACAAGGAAACTCTTTAAAAGCTTTTAATGGTCATAAATGACCTTCTATTTTTAACAATCCCCCACTTGTTTTAAAATTTTTTGAAAATAGGTATTACGGGAAATAACGAGGTCATTGAGCATCAGCGCATGGTAGATGTCCCTAGAGCTAGCACCTTGTGCAACAAACTGCTATTTGTCTAAGAACATAGTAGAATACCCTGGAACTAGTATCTCTTTTGACAAACCTAATTCATTACACATCCAGTCCTCTAGAGAGGGTTTACACATCTTATGGTTGGCACTTTAAAGTCTATGCTCATCCCAGATTTACTGAAGGGCTCTAGAGACGACTTGAATCTTATAAGAAGTGACTAGCTTCCCTCATAAAGGTGAGTATTTTATTTGGTATTAAAGTACCAGATTTTGGGTAATGATGTACTCTTTCAAGATCCATCAAAAGTGTGTTTCAGCTCCATCAGGTTATGTTTTAACCCAACCAAGGCATTTTCATCCCATACAAGGTATGTTTCAACCCATTAGAGTATGTTTCAGCTCAACTAGAGTTTGCTTCAACTCATCTAGAGCATGTTTTAGCTCAACCTAGGTGTTATTTCAATCCAACCCGAGTCTCTAGATTAAACTCATTAAGAGAAACCAATTGTAGTCTCAGACTTGCCATTTAACTCGGTTCTCATCCTTTCATCCATAATCCTAGACTGTAGGCTTGAAGCATTACTCCACATGATCTCCTTTTGTAGGATGTCATAGGAACGGACTATTCACTAAAGTGACAGTTGTGTTTCCTAGTAGTACTGACTCGTTTACCCGTTAAAACTTTGGGCAACTTAAGTTGGTTTCCCATTGGAATTAAACAGCCAGGTTGGGTGTCTATCAGCACCACCTTATAGGTTTAGCCGATCCTTTCAACATTCAGAAATTAAAATCTCCAAGGCCTTTTCACCGAGCAGGTTAGCCATACTAGATGACTCTACATTTTGGATAGCCCTTTGGCATATCTTGCATCAATCCCTCTAACATGCATGTTTTTTAAATAAGGCCTATATCACTTACAACGTGATTCTCTGACATTTATGTCCATTTAGTGCTTCCACTTGAATTTTATTAGCAAGGGTTCTTTAGGTGTACAAACCTAGATTACCAAACACATGTGTCCCACAGGTAATCAAACCTAAATAAAGTACATTATCGTACATCACGTGCTTTAGGCACATTGACCTGGATCACCAGACACTAAGTCATCTCTTAGTTACAAATTGAGTTCCACGTGATTACGAACACAAACTTGACACTACTATACGTTAGATCACAATCTAAACGTATCTAATGGTCAATGCTCACTAGCATATATATCAGTGCGTCTACTGATATCACCAGTCCCTACCACCTGTCCCTCAAACAAGATTTCTAGCTTTGATTCCCAAGGAATAAGCCACACACTACTTCTAGATTTCATGGAGCTTCCTCCTATCTTAGCAGCTATAGATTCAAATTTAATTGAATCCCCACAACATGCAATTTGCTATGTTCACAGACACTAGAATCTCCATTCTAGATGGATTTCATAGCTCATCGTATCCTAGATACATTTGAACCAAACTTTTAACAATTTAATGTCATTCGCTTGTTCATCTCGTGTATATACTCCAAAACCTCTTTCAAGGCATTCTTGGACTCAAGCAGTCCATGACTCACTGGTGGTTAGGGATGGAAATGAGTTGGATTCAATGCAGATAGTAATACATCCAAATTGGCCTCATTTATTTTCCATGTATATCCGAATTTGATTATTATCCGAGCGGATATTTGAAAAGCATGTTCGAATTCGTATTTGTTAAGTTTATCGGATATCGGATAATAAACAGATATATCCAATTATTATGAATGGATATATCCTGTTATTATAAATGGATATCAGATATTCGGTAAACAGATATCCGAATATTAAAAATTTTAAAACTTTTTATATGAAAGAGAGATAGGGTTTAGTGTAGACCATTGGATTCGTTTTAATCAAATGGTTTACACTCATTCTCTCTCTCTCTCTCTATATATATATATATATAGATATAACTTCGTGATGGATATGTGTATATCCATAATTGGTTAATTTAAACCAGATATTTTTTAATTGAACGGATATTTAATCGAAAACGGATACATGGATATCCATATTTGCTTTAAATGAATACAAAAATGAATTAGAGTCGGATAATAATCGGATGCTTGCATCCCTACTAGTGGCCATTTGTAACAGAGTTTTTAGATATTGAGATCTCTATCAGTCAACTACTAATATCCATATTAGCTTTTGCCAAAATCTTGGGTTTTATTGTAGAGACACACTCAATCATGTCGAGTTTTATTCTGAGAGCCTTCTTTAAATATTTTGGATTGTGTACATCAATCACACTTGTCCCATAGGCAAACATGCTCTTCAGAAATCAATGATAATCCTAAATCTTTTATGTTAGTCCTTGACTATCATACCCTCGTGTGATAGACACTGCTGCACCACATGTAACTCTCACTAGTCTTTTCAGACAAACAAGGCTTTCCCTGGATTTTAAATCCATTTCCATTGAGAGTACCACAAACACATTATGCCATGATTCAGTGTTCCTCCTAATATGCTCCAGGATTTTTAACACTCTCTAATCATTGCCGGGTATGACACTCTTCTGACTACCACATGTGATGGCTTTCTTGAGTTTATCCTCTTAAGAAAACTTCTTAACTCATTTGATTTAATAATCATAATTCTTACATAGTTAGAATGACCATCTAATGGATTTTATTAAACTTAGGGCATCTATCATAGAACTAAGTTCTTTTGTTTAATAAAGACGACAATGAATACCAATAAGTCAATAGAGAACATATTCATCTATCATACCATTAGAATTGAGTTTCATCCAAAATCTCTTTTCTTTATGATTGGTTCATGCCCTACTAGGAAGATCTGCTACTCTCTCCTGAGTGCAATCCATACCTTCTACCATCACAATCTCGAGGATTGTATCATCACTCATTGTATAACAGTGCACTACCATGTGGTCTTATGGTAGACTTGGATCTCTTTCTGCCAGAACCAATTTATATTTGGTTTTATCCACTCTAGCATCCATTTAAGGTTCTTGGTTTTCACTAATCCCCAGTCTCACTAGTGTTTCTTGATACAATCATCTTTATCCCCATTATTTATGAGATCTTCTTAAGAATTGTGATCACAAACGATCTAACACATAGACTCATACAATCCTCAGCGGTAGGTATTCCCAGAATACCAATATGTACAAGATTATGACCTAGTATCCTTTAAACACACAATATGTTCCTCTTTGTCCAACCTTGGAGGCTTACCTACTAGCTTAATCCATCTTGTGGATTCTTCAATATCCATATCCAATATGGAACTTCCAAAGCAGAGAAACATTCACAAGGCATCATTTTATGTAAACGGATCATTCTGAACTCTTCACTTAAACTCTCATGTCTAGTTGCGGATAATCATTCAGCTACAACTCACACAGAGTGTCAAGTGCTGAAATCCAGTCACATTTATCCCATACAAAATTAATTAGTTCACAATCCTAATGCTCTCTCAGATCTTTAGATATAATTCTAGAGCTATCAGAGTGTTAAACTCTAGCCTTGTACTCATGAGATTAAAAATCTCATCTCAGCCATGTACTTATCACTGTGTCCCAAGTTAGTTTACAAAACTTGTTCATACCAAACACAATGAATCCCAAACAATGAACACACAACTATGGGTTAACTTAATCAAACTTGAATCCCAATGGATTCAGTCATCGCTCACAAGATATTCAAGACGAACACACTTCTGATGTTAAAACATCAAGGACTTCCCTTCTAGGAATCACAACTCAATAGAGTCTAATGTTGTGGCCTAGACCTATAGAGATACTAACAACGATATGTTCAGCATAACACCCCACTAGTTGCGAGAACTGAACATATCCTTGACATTTGTATATGTCAACTCCCATTAGTTGTTATATACATCTGTCACCTCTTTCGGTGTTGATCCCAGATCAACTTCTGCAAAAGCCTCGTCTTATCCTATGTGCCTTATCACAAAATATCATTTCCAAGAAGATGATGGGCATAAATCAATTCAATTGACTTTTTAAAACTGTAAAGGTTGCTTCACCCTATTATCTCATAAGAGGTTTTCATTCCAGTTTTCGTATGTTTAACATTTCTAATTGATGAGACAAGTCATGATTGGACTTCACCTCAAGGCACCTAAGGGCCTTCACATGGCTTTAATACTTCTCTACATTTAGGGATTCCCAATATAATACACCTCCTACAAGTCCTTGACTTATCTTGAAACCGTGTATCATATCTATAACTGACTAACAAAAAACATATTTGTTCATTACATTGAACCTGTGGGATTTGGCTTTCTACTGAGTAGATAATATTGGACATCACTAAGTGTCTTCCATGTCAGTTTTCTATGACACCTTACTTAGTTCCTATGACTTCACAAAGTCACACACTATCCTAGACCTACCACCCTAACGCAACTTACTGCATATCATATCATGCTCATAAAACATAACTGCAGGTATCGAAGATTTTAGCTTCACTAAGCATAAAAATCTCCTTATTCTGTTATACAGAATTAACCTAGTAGCAAAATGTTTTCAGTCATGAGACCCTACATTTGCAATGACATCCTCTGATGACAATTAGTCCATTTATGAAAATTACCAAATTGCACTATACAATCGCGAGAATGGTTTATTCGTGAACTCCCTTAGTGGCGAATAATGCTTTAGCATTTCATTCACAAGCTTGCACAAAATGACTCATTTGAGAGAAGCTTATTCATGAATTGATTTGTTTGAGAAAAACCCATTCGTGAACTTGTGCGAAATTACTTATTCGCGAACTATGGTCCCTATTATAGAACTTTAACTTTTTGACCATTTTCAACGTGGGAGCGGACATATCCTCAAATTGTTGTTGGATCTTGTAGCGATCCTGGATGTCACATCACTTACAAAAGTTGATGAGTTCAGTAAACTCAATAACATAATAATAGAGTGGATTTTTTGGTATTTAGGTTGTAGCTGTGCCATTGGTCTTCCAGTCATCAGGCTACCTACCTACCCTCTATCACAGAGGAATCAAGCCAGATGTAGTTCTACCAGATTGATCCGAGACATGGAGGTGTCATGATCAGATTTTTTGAGGATAGTCAAGGCCTCCCACTTAATGTGCAAGGGACCGTGAGCCTTTTAATTCCAGGATACAACCAAACTAGGACCATGACCTGTCTCTCAACGAGGTGCACTCCCCAGAGAGACCCAATACCTCTTATACAACTTATTGCCTATTCATGGTCGGATATGTATAAAATTAAGTGACAAAATGTCTAAATTTTATGAAAATTTTGGCAGAGTTTTGCTTTAGGAAGGTGAACATCATATATCAAAACCAACTCCCAAAGACAAGGACCTCAAACACAATGTCGTTACAAAGGAATCACTGTGTGAGAGTTTGGAGCCCATGGACTCAAGCTGCTACCTCTTACGAGGGAGCGAGTTCAAGTGCAAAAAACAAACCTTTGGTCCAAGGACAGAAAGAGAAAGGGAGAGAGAGAGAAGCCCATTTGTGGGCTAGCAAGCCCATGGCCATTCAGCCCTTTCTTATTCTCCTCCTCTTCTTCCTCTTCCTTTCTTCCTCTTGCCTCCCTTCTAGTTCTTCCTTCCCTTCCACGAACTAAGTGGGTTTCAACCCATTTTGGCCTTTTATAAAGGCCTTAACCACCTTGGACACTTGTCCTAATTTAGGTGGACATCAATTAACCCAGACATGAGTGAATGGACCTTTGCCAGGCTCGGCATGGCCATTTCGTGCGTTAGACGCAACTCTGGGTTTGTTCTAGGCAGTTGTGAATGAGCCCAATCCGTGACGAATAGACTTGGCTCAGTCTATTTGCGCACTTGGTTGTGGCAAATGGACCTGGTCCATCTTATTCACGAGCCTTGGGCCACCTCTTGGTCCAACACATTCACACACTTTTACTCCAGTTCATTCGTGCACCTAGTCCTTAGTTCATTTGCGAACTTAGTCATTCACGCATAGGTCCAAGTTTTTACCAGAACTCATTTGAGACGTCGAAAATGAATTTTGTGACCCTAATGTGACTCGCGACGATGTGCACATGCAAAGTGCTCCTCAAGTGCCCAAGCACTTACCCGTACCTATGCCTGTGTGCGTAAGGTGCATAAGCCACACCGTAGCAAAAAGCTAGAGAGAGAGGGCTCTCAGAATACACAAGGTAGTGGGAGAGTAGTTTCTTATATAGTGCATAATTTTTTCCTAAGTTTCTCTTGTGGGACTATTCCGAAAAGCTAGTTTTTGAACAATTTGAAAACACAAAATTTGAAAACGCTAAACAAGGAAATTCTTTAAAAGCTTTTAATGGTCATAAATGACCTTCCATTTTCAACAACATATAGGCTTTTGGATCTTCAAGCTAGGAGCCACGATTCTATTGCATCTTTGGAAAGCACGAAATAAAAATATCTTTGAAAATCAACCTATATCCATGGAATCCATTTTTACAAACTCATTGGCATTAGTTCATGACTATGAAGAGGTAAGAGCGGACTCCACAATGGAAGATCAAGAATCTAATTCGACTGCTTCAAAAACCATCCTTCGACATTGGCAACCACCACCTAATGATACACTCAAAATAAATGTAGATGGTGCTACTGGAGGCACATGTGCTACTATGGCTATTCTTTGAGATCACTTTGACATACACAAATATAGAGTATCCAAACTACTAGATGGATGTACAACAAAGGAAGCAGAAGCTTCGGGATTCTACCTTGGTGTACAATTTTCCCATAACTATAAAATGAACCTCATTGTAGTCCTCCATGGCACATCAAATCTGACTTAGAGACTACAAACATAAAATGATTGGTTCCAACAATATATAAGGTTCCTATGTTTCAAGACACTGAAACAAGGCTGCTCACAAAATGGCAGCCATAGCAACAAGGGATCATATTTCTCGTGATTGTTGCACTGTTGATGAAATGTCACAAAAGTAATCCTAGAGGGGGGTGAATAGGATTTCTTAATTAATTTGCCCCGTTTTTAATTTAACTTATGGTTGTTATTAATTCATTTTGCAATTTGTTCACATAAGTGAGTATGTGCTTCAATGTAACTACTAAAGAATAATATCAAACATATGCTAAGCAAGAGTAATATAGAGTATAACAATGAAGAAACAAGCAACCATACAATCACAAACCACAACACAAGATTTATAGTGGTTCGGCACTTGGGTCTACGCCTACTATTTTAAAGCTCACTATCGAGTTTAGGTATATTTCATTTAGGTACTATTACAACCTAGGTCAATATACAAACCTAACTACTGACTCAATGACAAGCTAAACAACAACACTTGGTGTCTTCAATGAGTGTGCACTACTTCCGATGTCTCTAGTGGAGGTAGTCAAGCTTTTGGTGTCTCCGACAGAGGCAAAACAATAACAATAATGAATATGAATGTAAAGTCAAGCAAATATTACCACAATATGATTGATGTTGCTAGTTGCTCAATGTGTATGATGCTCCTTATTGAGTTGATATGCCTTAGCTACCCACAAGCTCCAAGTACTTAGCTCTAGTGCTCATTGAGTTTAGCCAATGTGAGTTTCTCTTGGGAAAGTGCTCACAACAATCTCTCCTCAATAGTAGAAGTGATGCTCAATAGGAGAGAAAGAATGAGAGATAAGTGTAGAATGCTAGCTACTACAACTTAATAGTCTGTAGGTAATAAATGTTTGCACAGTAAAGAAGGCTCTTAAAATAGTATGCCTCTTAGTTCTCTCAAAAACTAACTTGGAGTGTTGGAGATTTTTTACCCTAAAGGAAAAATGTTTATTTTATAATATGGAGGAGCATCCATGACCTTAGGATAGGCATATGGAAAATAGATAAACATTTTGGGCCTTTAGATGAACCAAAACGAGGTTCAAATTTCAAAAATTTCTCCTAAAATTTCAAAATTTTATCCTAAAAAATTTCGTGAATTTTTTCCTAAAAAATGCCCTTCAAACCAATTAGGGATTTTGTAATCGATTAAAGTTCCAAATCAGTTGTGAAACTCGTAATCAATTTCGAGTGTTTATCAGGCCCCAAATCGATTTAGGGTTTCACAATCGATTTGGGTTTTGGAGATTTTTTTTAAAACTTTTAGCGAAATCGATTTTGGCCTATGGGTTTTGACATTGAGTATCATATTCTAAGATGAAAATTTGTACCGAAACCGATTGTGAGTTTCTCAATCGGTTTCGACTGAAATTTTCTGTACTTTATATTTGAGTTGATTTCTTTGGGTCGTCCTTAAGCATCCATGTTTGGATATTTTTGGGGACCCTAAACCATGTCTAGGATTAGTTTTAGACACATAAAATGATGTTTATGCATGATATATACCTTCATTGGTGTGTCTCTTCCCAGTGCTCTTCTTTAGCCTTTGATTTTTCTTGGCCTAATGATATGAACTTGTGAGCTTACATATGACACTTAGAAGGCTCCTAGCACTACCCATATGTCCATGGGATTGACATATATCAACAATTGACATTAAAGGGGACTTAGCCACCATTGTTGCAATGGAATCTTGTAATCAAGTGTCTGATTCTAGTTGAATGAAATTGAGCTAAAACACTTTACCAAAAATTAAAAAAAAAAGAAAAGAAAAAAAAAAGGAATGGAGATGCCAGAATTTTCAAAACTAGGGTATTTGAAGATACCCCAATTTTTCTAATTCCTAACTTTATCCCTAAAAGTCAAGTTTTAATATTATATAATATTGGAATCTCTATTTTTCAATTCTGACCTCCAATTCCTGAAGCTAAATGCAACTTATATGTTGTTGAAGTCCCATAAGGAGTTCCCTGTGGAACGACTCTATCCATAGGCGGTATTTTGATATACATATGAAATAAGGACGGTATTTTTTTGTAACAAGACCTAATATAGACTGACCAAAGTACCTTAATCTATTAATCACAATATCCTTTGTCTACCAGGATTGTGCCAAATTTGGAATGATCACCCATGTAGGGCTGCATATATATATGGATTGCAAATTATCTGCTTTAAAACCCGTACGTATCTACACCACATTCGATCAATCTAAAGCAAATACGGATAAATATATATCCAATCCGTATAAATATCTGTCCGATTATAAAAATATCCGCCGGATAAATAACATGATAAATATGATGATGAAAAATAGAAGTCAGCTAATCTGATGGTTACGACCACCTAACCTGATAAATTTTTGATATAGGAGACTAGTCATGTAGAACCCATTTCTCGCGGGCGCATACTTCTAAGTCTGGTGACTGTTATGTAGGACCCACGACAAAGTATAGCTCTCGACACCATTCGATCAGCGTCTCAGTGAATAGTGACTAGAAATGAAAGATTCTAATCCAATGGTTTTTGTATAGGGTGGAGCCACAGTCTATTCTATCCTGTCCCTGTGATAAAAGATTCTGAGCCAATGGTTTTAACCCAAGGAGGACAACCCTGGCTGTCCTCCTCAGGAGGAACCATTTTAGAAATACCAAGAAAATCAATTTGATTTGATTAATGCAAAGACATGTATGGGGTACCAACCACCAGTGCTCAACTGTGGGTTTGTTGGACCATGGACACTTATTTTTATTTAAGGAATAAATTAATGATGGTGGTTTAGTTTTAACTATCATTTGATCAAAGCAGATGGGTTGGATTAGAACAGATGGGTTTTACAGCCCAGCCCATGTTGATCAAAGCAGCAATGTAAAACAATGTTGAACGGGCTTGGGCTATAATAGAAGACCTAGTGGGTAATCTCTCTCTCTCTCTCTCTCTCTCTCTATATATATATATATATATATACTCTTATTTATAACACCACTGCAAAGTGAAAAACATGCTCAGCTCCCTCAAGAGCTATAGGCAAACTAACAGCTAAGGCCTTCAGAGACTCATGGGCTAACTAAGCCCCTCTGAAGCCTATATAAGTTGGATCATTGCATTTCCGGGCTGATTACTTATCCATCGAATTTAGCCCTTAGATTCAATTCTATATAACTTCTCATTCATATCTCATTCCAATTTCATTACCATGTGAAAAGGATTTCATACTAGAAAGCAACCTTTTCTCTTTTTCTTTTTATTTATTGTTGTTTTTGTTTTGGGGTAAGTATACCAGAAGTCAACTTAGTTCATTATAATAGTCAAGACTCAAGAACATCTTTTTTCCTTTTTTTTTTTCTATAGCTAGTTGGGAGTATTCTATAAACTATGAGTTTCCCAAGCAGCAATTTGAAAGATTACTCAATTAGAAATTTGATTGGAAACCCAATTTTCTTTCCTCACTAATGCATCTCTACGGTTGTGCTTGTTCCTTACATATCCTACATTTTCTGAAAACAAATCTAGATAACAATACATGATTATTATCAATACCACTCAAAGGAATATGAGGATTAGAGAACAAAGGCTGCAAAATCTGGTGCCTAATTGGCGAATTATCTCGAAAAGTAGACATCTTGTCATTTAAGGATGTTACCAAAAATGTACATTAGACACCACACAACTAGGTTATATGAAATAACCCCCCCCCCTCCCCCCTTGCCAAAAAAAAAAAAAGGTTATATGTGATGTGTAAGCATGTTACAAATGTAAGCTTGCAGTTGGCCAGGATCACATCTCTAGAAGCAAAGGTCCTGAGTTTGAAGCACACACCCCATTCGGGTCACTTGCCCAGGTATAAAAAAACCCAATTTACCTGATGCATGGGAGAGGCAGGGAGTCAATGTGCCCAGAGGACATAGTCAATTAAGAATCCTGGATACCTCGGTTATAAAAAAAAATTTTAAAAAAAATGTTACAAATGTAAGCTTTAAAATCAAGTAAAACGTATAAGAAAGTATGTGTGATCTAAGACCCAACTTTCCTTCTCAGTTTTCCTCTCCCTCTTGTTGACACTTACCTACCACACTGAAGGAACCGTTTCAACTCCCGCCAAGACTAAAACCAACTCCAACCACCAAGAAAGGAACCCAGCATCTTCTCTAGGGACTTCTTATCTGATCATATAACCCTCTCTTTTATCTACCTTGGAAAGCGTCCAACTAACCTTAATCAAAGCTTTAAAAAGCTCAAACCAGCAATCAACTTACCCGAAATCTTCGACAATCATGGTCGGTGTTTCTTCATTGCCAGCCATAACTGCATCAGTGGCAGCGAGGATCGCCTGGTATAGCACTTTGTTCCTGGTGGTACTTCTCGTGTTGGGTTGTAGCCACTCCAGCAGCTCAAGTCGTATGCATCAAAAGTTGAATAGAGAGCCTTGTGATGAGATTTATGTAGTCCAAGAAGGAGAGACTCTGCATACTATAAGCGCCAAGTGCGGTGATCCTTTCATCGTTGAAGAGAACCCACATATCCAAGACCCAGACGACGTTTTCCCTGGTCTTGTTATCAAGATCACTCCCTTCAAGTTTATTAGGTAGTTTTAAGGCCTTTGTGAATAACCAAATTCCTCTTTGGAGGAGGAATCCTTTAAATGTAAAGCCTCCTACAGGGGCATCATTTACTTCTTCCAAATGCTACCATCTCCGGCCTTCAAAGTGTTGACCTGAAGTGTAAGAGCTAATTAAGTATAGTTCCTTTTTCAATAACAGAAGTACCCTTCAATTTTTAGATACGATTTGTTCTAGTAAGATCAGAAAGCTTTGCAACTAGCAAAAACATGACTATGATGTTTTCCTCTGCTGTTTTGTGGGTATGAACTTTAGCACAGCATGGGCTGCAGTTGGTTGGCTGGTTGCCTTGGGTGTATCATTTGCTTTGAAAACATTCGGTTATGTAATCCAATCTGTGCTGGTTCACTAATACATATTTTTGTCACTACATCTAACTGTATTAATTGTTCTTACTTGGATCGTGGGTGTCACCCATAGGACTGGTGCTAAATCATGACTCGTGGAAGGGAACCAAGGGGCCAAGTAGGGGTGCATAACCCAAGTCCAACCCAAAGCCAACCCGACCCTGGATTTGAGCTTACCCAACCCAAGTTACATTTCTTAGACCTTAACATAATCTGTGTTTAAATCAGGTTAGGTCATATCAGCTCGGTTTTGAGCTATTTGACACTAAACCAGAAACTCTTGTCCAAGCTAGGTAAGGGTTAACCCCCTCCTATGGGTAACCCAAGTTGCATCCAGCAAAGGATACCTGAACTTAGGGTTGTTATCTAATACAAAGTGGATATTGGCATATCCATATCTGTACTTGTTTATTTAATCAAATATTAGATTGAATTCGGATATACAATAAGGACCTAAAAACTATAGAGATGGAAAACGATTGGTGGAATTCAACTAAAGAAGGGGAGTTGGTTATTGCACAGGTTTCAGCTTTCTTTTAAAAAATTGAGAATGGGAGATGAAATTGAATGGTTTAGGGTTAAGATATTCATATGTTGTATTCTAGGTAATATGGCCTACAATATAATAATATAAATCTTAGTTTTAGTGAGCTAAATCAGAATACGAACAGTTTTCTTATCCCAATTGCTAATTAAAAGACATTGAAGCCCAATTGAAATTGGGATAGTCTATCCTTATTAAACATTGAGCCACTTTAACCTATTGCATTAATTAAGAATATATATAAGCGGAACAAATACAGACTGAATACTGGATATTTAATTGGATAGTTGACAGCCCTACCTAAACTCTATTGCTACCTTGACTCTTGATTTTTGATTTCCAAACGGTAGAATAAATTTATAAAAGATCAAGAAAAAAACATTAAGGATCACTAGAATAGTAAACAGAAAACAAAAGAAAAAGAAGAAGAAGCAAACAACATCCACAACCAAACCCAAACCCGAAAATCTCACACTGAAACACTATCATTCTCTATGACCTCCAACTCGTTTGATCTATTTGCTTAGATTGAGTTTAGCTTCAATTTAGCATGTTAACCAACATGGCTTTCGTTGAATGTTAACCCTATACCAATATACAGTTAAGATTAAAAGTTATACCCTATATATATGCTATATAACATAAGGAAAATATTTTCTATGCGGGTCACCTAGATTTCTTTGATATTAAGCTCTTCTATTTTAGCCGTAGGGGGATGATGTGGGTGATCCAAACCGTCAATGACAACTCTCTGAATTGCTCCCAATCGAACTGTTTCCCTTGTACTACAACCCATCAAAATTTTAAAATTTTGATTAAAAAATACCTCGAAAAGAGGGTTTTATTTTTTCATGCAGTGGCCAACTCCTGGAGCCCTTTTCGACTGCCAACTAAGATGCCATCGGAAATTTTTTTTGACCACTTAGGTTTTTTAATCCTTAGGTGACTTACCTAGAAAACTCATCCCATAAATTATAACTTATATAAGAACATACGTTCAATATAATTTTGGGCCCGGCCCCTTATATGTTATCTGGTTAGACCCACAACTATAACTTTGACTCGGTCGTGGTTAAGCTCAAGCTGGGTCAGTGTATGTCTGATCCGCCATAGGTTTGTGTCCACTCCCCTGAAAAGTGATTTACACTTTTTTTTTTGTCAGCCCCCGACAGGTGGTGGTGGTTAGCATTAGTTAAGGGAGCGTTCTCAATCCTCTGTGGTCTGATCCCAACCTGAAGTTGAGTTCGGGCCTCAAAACTTAGCCAGGCCCACCCTATGTAACTGAATTCATGATCAAGATGGCCTTGCGATGACCCGGCCCATATGCACTTCTAAGTCCGTGTGAAAAATAAGAGCAGATCCACTATGAGTGCATAGGGTTAAAATTGTAAAAACAGTTTAAAATGAAAAAAACATATACCTATAAAAATGGGGTATATAGGACCAAAACCGTAAAGAAAGTGTTCATATGAAATTTGGTCCCTATTTAAAATAGGCTACAAATTCAAAAAACCATCTTATGTCAGCCTGTGTGGTAGACGACACCGTAGGACATACAAAATAACATTTGCTCTTGAAAGGTAAAAGTAACGTTAAGGTTGTTTTGGTAAACAAATTTCTAATCAACTGGGATTGATTTTTCCAAAACACCCTTTGATGTCTTTTTCTTCAACTTGGGTTTTATATGTCGACCCTATCTTCTTCTAACCTCTGCTGAGGGTCAAACAGGCAGAAACATCAGTGTCGAAAGTGATTTTTACTTATTGGGGACATGTGTAATGTGGCCGCCCCTTGACCTCAACGGAGGTTAGCATCGGCGTAGAAAATCCTCGCCGCTTTTTCTTTCTTGGGTTTGCAGTGATAATCACTGCATGTTGTGTAACAGAGGATCTTGTCTCACAAATTGCTTTTCTATTGAAAAGATGGTTCTCCTCTCAAAGCCAGAGACCGACAAGAAGAATTTTAGCTTGTATAATCCACTTGCCATGTTACTGCAAATGAGCCAATGGAAATAAAGTAAAAAAGATTGAGTTGAAACTCCAATTCCATGTCATTCCGTTAAATATGCTTTCCATAAGACATGATCAACAATTCGTGTATAATTTGCCAAAACAGTATGTTCTTCGGTGTCCCCACACTATTTCTGAATTTAGTGCCACTTTTAAATAAGGAGCAAATATTCATTTGAGCACTTATTTATTTATGGTTTTAACCCAGCTGTAAACCCCATTTTAAGGGTGGTTATTTTTTAATTTGAAAACTGTTTTTACAGTTTTAACCTTATACATCTCACCTTTTGTGTGTGGGGACATGGGGGAACATACTGTTTTGGGTGTAGCATATCTTTTCCCTTCCGACAAATATACTTCCATAAGACACGATCATCAATTCGTGTACATTTTGTCAAAACTTAAACATATTTTAATAGTTAGGTAGTAAAACCTTGTCAAAGTCCTCAGGAGAATGTACTGTTATAAGACGTTTTTGTATTTTTCTGGTATAAAGCTTCTATACAACTTGATCAAAGGGTTTGGTAGAAACTACAAAAAAAAGAAGGTTTGGTAGATAAAAAAAGGAGAAAGTTGGGAGATAAAAAATTTGGAAAACATGTAAAACTTGGGAGATAAAAAATTTATTAAGGCCAGCCAAATTGCTAAAACGTGTAAGATTTGAATTTGTTCACTGTGGATGTGTTTTTTAGCCAATAATTTTATTAAATTAAAGATTAAGGGACAAAATAAGATAGTTAAATAAAATTAAAAGTTAGGGTGCCTTTTTTTGTTTTGTTTTGTTGACATAGATATAAAATAAAAAACATAAAAAGATGTATGAAAAAACAACAAGACATTATAACTACCTCTCCATGTTTATAAATCAAGGGTCATGCCTCCTTGGTTTGATGGTTACGACATCAGCTCTCCTAACCAAAGGTTTTGCTCCATGCTTGAGAAAAGTTAAGTTGTCTCATTTTGTGCGTTGTGCCAAATGTTGTGTTTGCCTCTCTTATACTTTAGCTTGGAATAGGTTTAACTTGTTAAATCACTTTTTTTAAAATATTTTTTTAGCTCCCCACAAATCAGATGTGTCATAATGACACTATTGAGAGTGGGTTGTATCCGCTCCTCTTATCCTCGGCTCCTCTCTGCATCCTGTCAGGGGGAGGGCACATCAGTGCTGACAAGTGAAATACACCCCCCAAAAAGTGAAAATCACTTGTCGGTGCTATATGCCCTCCCCCTGACAGGGTGCAGAGAGGAGCAGAGGATAAGAGGAACGGATACAATCCACCCTCCAGACTGTTTTACCCAGTGAATCAATAATAACAACAAAGCCGTGTTTCAACTTGTTAGTAGGATAAAGCAATTTAATGATGTAAATCTCTTGTTGGCGTGTTGTATAATACCAAATGTTTCATGTGCAATCATACGAATGGAAGAAGTTGTATGATCATACTGCTATTGGCAAACAGACATCTCCCAACAGGTTTTTCAGAGAGGCAGTTGCTGAACATTACTTGAGGAAGAAGAAGGAAGAAGAAGTTAAGAAAAGAAGCCAGATCGACTAAAGAAACTTTTTCCAATCAAATCAGATACGTTCTAATACCATGAAGAAACTGAAGAAAAGGAAATCTTTGTTGATTTGACTTTGACTCTCGTTCATAATGCCTCTATCAACTAGCTTAAATTAATAATTACAATGATAAAAGGTAGAAACCTCTAATTCGATCTTTTCAAATTCCAATCTAATATCTAAACTTCCCCCCCTCCGCCCCCAAAAATCAGAATAATAACAAAGCAATCTAATAATGTCCTACTACATCAAATCCAATTTAACTAAAATCTAATCATTTTATTTTCTCAACAAGTGTTTTGTTGGCTGGATCCCCCCTAACATTTGATCTGTCTTTGTATTTCTTATTTAATTTTTTGATAGGGTGACTTGTCACATATGCGACCCTGCCCTACCATTGATGGGGGTAGGCATTAGTGCAATTCATTATATCTTAAACAAAGCAATTAATCCTCTCACCTAAAACCCTAAGGTTGTAGGAGAGGGATACGTTAGTATACTTGTTATATTTCAACACTCCCCCTCAGGAGGGACACTCTTAGATACTTAACACAGAGGGATAGTGCAAGGCTTAGGAGAATAAGTGCATTCATGGGGTGATTTGAACTTGCAAACTAAAACCTGCTCTGATGCTATCTTAAATAAAACAATTCATAATCTTTCATAAAACCTTAAGATTGTAGGAGAGGGATAAATTAATATACTTATTATATTACTACATTGTATAATTGATGCTCATTGGGTTAGAAAAAATGACTTCTCCTTTGGAGAGGCCATATTGTGCCATCTCTCAATCTTTCCTCTAGAGGCATTTGATCTGATCTTTTCAAAGCTTTAACAAAACACTATTCTTTGAATGAATATATCATTTTTAGCTGCATAAATCCCTTTAAGTCATACCCACTAAGGTTGTCTCTATCAAATGAACTGACTATATTGGGATTGTAATCCCCGTATCATATCATTGAATCACAATCTTGAGATCAACTTGTTAGATTGTATTAATTATATAATTCACTTGAAAGGGCTTGGATGAGAGAAAGTGAGACAAAAATATAAAAGAAAAAGAAAAAAGAAAAGCATAGAGGACATATAAAGCCTTATTTTACATTTTATATGTTATATGCCTAATTGCCCTCACATTTCCGCATGTGTTTTTTAGTTACTCTGGTTCGATATCACATTGAGAATGGACTACAACGTTATAACAAACTTTTCAATGCAATCTCAAATCAAACCAAAATCCGATATCGATTTGATGATTACATCCCATAGTCGCATACCAAACCAATTGAATCTGAGCTGTGAATACAAACCAAAATCTGATCTCGAATAAGAAATTACATCCCAAAATTGCATGCCAAACAAATTGAATCTGAGCTCAAATCGAAATCTTGAGTTAGACCTGAGATTGCTTGCCAAAGACACCCTAAATCTTTGAATCCCGATGCCAACCATGTGGTGTCATATAATAAATGTTAAGGGGGAGTGCAAAAGGGCTTGAAATCCTCTACGCCACCCCTTGTGAGCTACTCAATGGCCACACAAGGGGAAGGGGGGGAGGGTGGAGATCAGAGATGTCACATCACTTTGAAAAAGTGAATTGATTCCCCCCTTTGTGGCCATTGAGTGGCTCACAAGGGAGGTGGCGTAGAGGATATCACCCAGTGGGAAAGACGCCACTTGCTCCTTTCATTATCGATTTATTACTTAATTTAATTGTCTGTCACCTTTTTCATAGAAACGTAAATGGGAATTTCTCCACCGTCCATTTTATTTGTTCATTTTTTTACTATTGATACATTTATCGATATATATAATAATCTTGAAATCTCTGAACAATCAACGGTCTTTGTTTAAGATAAAAAAAAATGAAAAGTCAACATAATTTAATCTGTCCAACTTTCCGCGTCTCCTACATTACACCCCATTACCAAATCAAAGTAATTATTACCGTATAATTTTTTAAAAAAAATCTAAACTAGCACGTGCGTGTTAGCAAACGTTAAGCTCTCCCTATGATTTGGTGTGCCTCTTAATGAGCGCCTAAGACCCACCACATGCAGAAGCAGACAAGTAATATTGCAAAGTGAAAATCACGTCCCCAAAACGTGAAAATCACTTTTTTTGGCACTGCATGTCCACCTGCATGCAGGTGGACTTTAACCGTTCGTTAAGGGGGCACTCCAAATCCACGCCGAGTTGAGAACTGGTGCGAGTTTTCAAATCAGGAAGAGTGCACGCGAATGCTATTCGTACACCCCTGAGGATTTGGTAAGACCATCGGAGGTCAGCCTAATATAGGACTGATATCAAGACAGACACATCAGTGCTAAAAAGTGAAAAGCATCCCCCCAAAAAGTGTAAGTCACTTTTTCGGTGCTGTCAGCCCCTAATGTCAGTCTTACCTTAGGCTCATGTTACAGGTCGGTGCTCCAAATCCGAGGTGCCTTACACTCGCCACATGTAGAAGCATGAAATTACAAAACTCTCCTCAAACACCGAGTCTAAAACCAAACAACGGTGGCCGGCACGCATGTAGAAGCATGAAATTACAAAACTCACCTCAAACACCGAGTCTAAAAGCAAGTGGAAAAACAACGGTGGCCGGCATTTTATACTAAATCAAAAGATGGCTTCTCATTCTCATCAGAGCCACTATAAATAAGATTGTGTGTGTCAAAATTCTTACCTCACGCTTCCATCCGAGCTCGTAAACTCATTCATACTTTGGTTTCTTAGCCTCTGCTCTCATGGGAAAGCAAAGGGAGCTCGTCTTCATCTTTTATCTTCTCTCCTTTTTTCTTCTTCTGGCCGGTATGGATGGACGATAAACATGGACTTCCTCTTTCTTCCCCTGTGATTGTTAATTTTTTATAACTAACATATTTCTTCTTTACTTATATCTTCATTTCTCTAATTTTTGCAGGGATTCAAGTGGTTCAAAGTTCATCTAAAACTACTCATGTTCACCACCACCACCACCACCACCACCACCGTCGACTTGGGCTTTCCAAGCTTTTTGTTTTCGGAGACTCTTATGCTGACACAGGGAATAAGCGGATATCTTTAGCCAGTTCGTGGAAAGTGCCGTATGGGATCACCTTTCCCGGAAAACCAGCCGGACGTTTCTCCGACGGCCGAGTCTTGACCGATTATGTAGGTGGGTTTTTTCTGTCCCTGTTTCTTTTATTATCTCTTTCTATGGCTTAGCTTCCTGGTATGTGACGAGGGATTCGCTTTATCTTTCTTTTATGTACTTATATCAATTGATGGGTTTGCTTTAGCTTTGCATTATCAAGTGGTGGGTTCACTCCCGGCGCGATATCCTCTACGCCACCCCCTTGTGCGACGCTCGAGGGCCACACGGGGGGGAGAATCCATTCACCTCGGTGGCGTAGAGGATATCAACCCTTCACTCCCTGGATCACTGGAGTCCCTCTCATCACACACGCTACTTTTTTGGTTGTTACATCTTCATACTTTACTGTTTTTTTTCCTTTCTTTTTTTTCTTTCATATTATCACGTTACGAACAGCATCATCATCCCCTTTTTCGTATTCTTCCTTTTCTCACGTGATCTTATGCTTTTGTACGTGGTGGGTGGTCTTATCTTTTTCTTCTTTCTTTTAAATTTTAGTGCTTCTTACCGACTCCTTTGTTCATTGGTGAGCACTCTCCTTCCTCCTTCCTCCTACCTCCACGTTTGGATTCTTCTCTTTGTCCGTTGTCTTTAATATTTACTTTTTAAGTGTATTTTTTTATTCCTTTTTCGTCTTTATGTCTCCGTCTCTTTTCTAATTTCGTAATGGAGAATGATTATCTGTGTTGACACAGGCTTATGTAGGCGTGTCATTGATTGACACAAGATGTGTTTTTTGAATTTGGTCTCTTTTTTCACACCTGAACACTTTTTTGAACCCAAACAAAATATGTGTCAACTTATAATTCACCATAAACACTACAGACATTTTGCCATTACAGAACATTTTCTTTCTTTTATAATCCGAGGCATTAAATCTAATGTAAGGAAGAAAAAAACAAAAGCCTCTCAAATTGGAGCTATACCGTCCTTACGGGGGTGGTTGTGAGTCTTGTCCAGATCTCTGTTATAGAGCTCAGGGTTTCAAGTGTCCGCTATGATGTGGGTCTTGTTCTATAAAAAAAAAAGGGGGGGACAGTCCGACTCCCTGCCCCATCCACCATTTTAAGACTTCCATCATCAGTAGTACTTGAAATTGAAGTGAGATGGCAAAGAGGGCGAAGAGAGGTAGGACCCATAAAGAAAACTTGTCCAATCTGGCTAAAATCAGATATCAAGACACTGGTTTAATTAGAATATCTTTTATCCTTTTATAGCATGATTGTAGTAGATCATTTATTTTTATTATTCTTGCTTAATTTTTTTTTATTTAATAACTAGCAAATGAACCCATGCTCACATGGGCCAGTGATTTAGTTTCAATCATAGTTAAGATAACAACAATAATAATTATAAATAAAAATAACAGTAAAAAAATATTTATTGAATGAAATAATGTGAAATAAATTGAGACAGTTTTCTAGATAGAGGAAAACGGAGCGGCTGGGATTGTCTCCAGATACTTAAAGTTCAGTTAATCTGGAGTGAACCTTGGGAGAAAATGGAGAGAGGGAGAGAGAGAGAGAGAAGGGAGAGAGAAATTAGGAGATAAGATTTAGGAAGAGAAAGACTAAACTATTTATCAACAACAACAACAAAAAAAGTCTTAGGATAGATATGAATATTGTTAGAGAGACGAGATTGAGTGGAGAAAGAAAATAAAGTATTAAAGAATAAAATGAGAGATTTTAGGGATAATGAGTAGACGTTTTAATTTTAATTTTATTTTTTAAATAGAGAAAATCCAAAAAAAAAAAAAAAAGTTAAACAAAGAACATATATTTTAGCGGGTTTGCTAGCCAGATCATTTAGAAAGGTAAATGTATTAGGGAATCTTATGAGTGGCAGCTTAGAGTGTAGTAAAAGGTTCTTATGTTTGCCACATTACCTCATCATGTGTCACGCTTTATCCCAACAGTTCTCCCACATGAGATGGTCGGAACATGCTCCTATATGAGCCGGGGAAAAAAATAAATCACCTAGGATGATGGGCATGTGGTACGTCAAAAAGGTAAAGACACAGGTAAAAGTATATGAAAAAAGAAAATATGGTTTAGTAAAGTATCCATGTGTATCCGCCACCATGCCCATATGATTGTGGCTGTCAATTATTTGCCTAATTATCCATTTTTGGTTAGCATTCATCCGCTTAAGGCGAATATGATAGCATATATATTTATCCAATTTGTTTAAATATTTGTTTTTTAAAAGAAGAACCAATATATACATAGAATAATATATTTATATATAGTATTAAACCCATGGTTGAAACCACTCTAGTAACCAACTCCCCCTCTCTAATTTTAACTCTACCAATCATCTTCCATCTTTATAGTTACTTGGTCCTTGGTATCTTCATAAACTTTATCATAATTATCATCATCTTCACCTCTATTATTGAATTAGCAAAACATAAATCTCTAATATCTTCTTCTTCTTTTGGGTGCAATAGTTTTTGTTCTTAATATAATTGTTACTAATAGTTCCATCCATCTCAACTTCTCTCCCTCACCCCATATTTTTAGCCCCCAAATATGTGTTACCACCAAAAACCTTAATTTTATGACATAAAATGTAATAAGATATATCTGGATTCGTATCCAATATTTGTGTAAGTAAACAAATACAAATATAAATCTTATTTTTAAATATTCATAGATATTTGAATTTGTATCCAATATTAGATTAAGTAAATGAATACAATTATAGATATATCAACATCTGTTTTATATTCACTCTGTTTATAGCTTTACATATGATCGCCTTGATGCCATTGAAATGGGGTTGTGCATAAGTCCTGTCCAGCTCAAAAAGACCCTATATTTATTATTAGTTTATATTAAAATAATGAGTTTTTACATAAATTTGTTTAAAAACTATTGATTTATTTATTGAAATAATGGGTCTTAAGCCAATTGAATCACGTAAAATTAGGTTGGGCTTTTTCTTAAGCATTCACGACTAGGCTTTTCCAGTCCTGGGCATGGCTGAGCCCATAATAAGCAATGAAGTGTCACATGTTGGCCTACTAAGGCCTGATGGTTTTTTTTTATATTCTTCAATCATGGTAAAAAATTGCAACGACTTCGTGGACATAGCCCTTGGCTGAGCCCATAATAAGCAATGAAATATCAGATGTTGGCCTACTGAGGTTTGGTGAACCATATAAATGTAGTCATTTATGTGTTTGTTCTTTGTTCTTGATCTTTATTCTGTTTTGTTTTGTTTTCTTACGATCTTGGATCAGATCAGGGTAAATCCCTAACAAAGCCTAACCCGGATCCGCCCCATGCATAGTCCTAAGTAGAAGTAATTAGTTTAAGCCTATTTTTCCTTTAACACAATGTAAGCTTCATTTATTTATTTATTTTGATTTGTTTCTTGCCATAATGACATCATTACAAATTGGAATTGCTGCCAAGGGGATTGATTCCCAGCCTCCCTCTTGGTAGGACTATGCGGCAGCCAATCAAGCAAAGGGGATACTGGACCGCTTTTTTGTTATTTTAAGTTCTTCAACTTAATTTAAATAGAAACTTCCATAGCATAATTTAATTTGGGTACAATACAAGAGCAATAAAAGGTAAGACATAAACCAATCAACGCTTAGGTGAGCTAATAGCCACACTGTAATTTATGGTAGAGGTATCATGTTCGAGTCTCATAGAGGTGCATCCCAATAGTGATAGATGCACTGATCTTGTGTGTTGCACACAGTCTTGTCTTCAGTCTACTTCCTTGCCTTGCAAGTTGAGAGCTTTTGCAGTGCCCCTAGAGGGGCTTGGATTACGTGAGAACAAATCTCGTAAGAACCGTGAAAACGGCATCAGAGGGGCTGGCGCATCAGTATCAAAAAGTGATTTACACTTTTTGGGGGGCACTTATCACTTTTTGGGGCTGATGTGTTCGTACCATGATGCCGTTTTCACAGTTCTCACAAGATTCGTTCTCACCTAATTTTTAGTGCCCCTAGAGGGTTGGAGTGTATTGGGCCATAGTTATGAGCCGCCAGATTGACTTGCACAGTCGAACCAGTCAATCCATTATCTAGCCTCTAAAATGGGTCAGGGAACCCAGCGATCGCAAAAGAACAGAAAAAATTAGGACCGTCAATGATCGAATGCTAAGGCAACGGGGAGATTTCAGCTTTCTTTTATTCAAAATGGGAATGAGAGATGAGGAATAGTTAAGGGATAGGGTTAAGGTATAATATGTGAGGCGATCTGACCACCAAATTGGCCGGGTTTCTCATGGCATACGTATAATTATACATTAGCCACTGAACTATCCACCCCTCAACTGTCTCTTATATTATTCTCTTCTCTCCCTCTATCTTCAATGTTTCGCTTCTCTTGCTTTATTGCATAATCTCTAATCTAAGTCTTTATTTACTGTTTTTACCAGATTTTTTTTTCTTCTTCTTATTGTCTTTTGGGTGCAAGCTGCTAACAATTTCTTGCTGTTCGGTTCCTTCGACTGTGATATACAGCTTCATTTGTTGGAGTCAAGTCTCCAATACCTTACAGATGGAGAAAAATAGGGCCAAAACAGCTAAAATACGGGATGAACTTCGCATATGGAGGGACGGGGGTGTTTGACATATCAATTCCCGATCCAAACATGACCAAACAGATCGATTTCTTTCAAAAGCTAATCCATGACGGCGTCTACACCAAGCACGACCTCACCTCCTCCCTCGCTCTTGTGTCACTCGCCGGCAACGACTACGGTGCTTATAATGCTAGAAACGGCTCCGCCCAGGTATTTCACATTTTTTTTTCTTCTTTCTTTCTATATGCTTTTATTATTATCGTTTTGCTTCTACGCCACTTGCTTCTAAGGAAGTGAATCTTGTATTTCCTCTTGCTGACCCAGCAACCCTAAACCTGCTTGGGTTATAGGTTTAGGGTTGGCTGGATCAGTATAGCTTGTTTGGTGTGTGTTTGGTAACCTTTCAAAGAGTGCATTTTTCTCTTTTTCTCAATATATTTTGAGAAAAAAATGGAAAAAAGAGGAGAACGTATTTTTTGAAAGGTTACCTTCACAGGTTAGGCTTTGGGCCAATCCTAACCTGGTTTTATTTGAGCCTGGTTTCTCTCCTGCGACACGTAGGGGTGGAAACAAATCGAGCTTTGCCCAGATCTGCTTGGGCTTGTCACACGTAGGTAAAGTTCACGCTTAGCTTGGACTCGTAAAGTAGGCTTTAAAAAAAATGCCAACAACCTAATGACCCATAAACCTAATTTGTCTTTTTTGAACATCACTTTCTTTTTTTTTCTTCTCTCTCTCTCCCTCACTCTCACACACACACACATACATACCCAAGCTTTTATAGAACTGAACTTAGTGAAACTTGGATCAGGTTCACTTAGAAAACAAGTTTAAATCCAAGCTTAGACTCAAGCTCGGCTCATGACAAGCCGACCTACCTGTTACCCTCAACAATCAACATGAGTCAAAATTGATTCATTGCAAGTTTGCATGCGTGTAAAATCTTTAGATTATAAGTCAAACCTATTATGACATAATTGAGTAAATTCCTAATTGCGTATTGTGGACAATTCGAGATCGATCATCTCATGTGAGTATTAGAGCTGTCCTGCGATGGTCCCCGATGCACACGTATCCAGAAAAGTGATAATACACCTTTTTGTGAGGTGTGTATGTGCATTTGCGATTGTCACGGTAAAGTCCTTGTTGGCTCAATAGAAAAGACCCTAATTTTCCACATAATGAGATACGGGTCAAAACTATTTATGATCTATGCAATAAAAAATATTAAAGTAGAAAAAAAATCAACACTCACACACAAGACGATGTTTTTTTTATGTGATTTGACCAAGAATCCTACGTCTATGGAGATATCTGTTTTTTACTATATGAGAAAAATAAAAGATTGATCCAACTTTCACCCCTAGAATTCAAGCTTTTAACCTTGTTACGCACTTCTCCCTTATTTTCCTTAACTATGTAGAAAACTCTTTTCCTCTTAATATGAGAGATCTTTAATAAGGATCCTAATTTTTTCCCATGTAAATAACTTTTTTCTTTGTCTTTATTATGTGAAAAATCCTTTTTTTACATGTTTCCCCCTCTCAATCTTTTTGATTAGGGGAAAATCTTTTTATTATTCTTATGAGGTCCAATTGTTTAAAGAATCCCCAATTCAACAAATCTGGCTCTTTCATGTTAAAAGAATTTGTTGTTGGCTGGAAACTTGCCAAGATCCAATAGTCCCATTCATAGGAGAGGATATTTTGAGGAAAATTCAAGAATTCCATGAAGTTTCCAATCATAGAGCAACATGTCAGGTGGTTCATGGTTAAAAATATACAAAATACCTTTAAAAAATAATTTTTAAACTCTATCTAAAGTAATGCTCTACGTTTGGGAATTTCATGAAATTTGTATAGTTTCCAACACACGAAATCAGGCTCGATGAATATATACGACTTAGGTTGGAATTCCATAAAGTTCCCAATTGTAGGGCAACCACCCAATGTAACAATCTGCGATTGGGAACTTCACGAAATGTGTGAAGTTTCCACTACACGAAATCTAGGCTCGATGCATATACAAGACTCATGTTAGCTGGGTATCAGGCTGGGCCTTAAGGCCCGACCCCACTTAATGGGCGACATTGTTAAAATTTGGGGCCCAATCATTTCCATTTAGCCTAAAGCAAAATCAGACCCTTTCCTGCACTTGCTGGCTTTTAGCAGCCTGGTCATTAGCAGTCCTATTCATGGATTCGAAACTCGGCCGATTCCGATTATAAGAGTCAATTCGGGGATTGTTTTGACTTGACCGGTCCAATTGGGAGTCGATCGATTTGGGTGTGGATTGGCTTGGATCGGCCGATCTGGGTCAAGAATCAGTTTAGAGTTTGTGAACTTTTTAATTTTTTTTTTTTAAACTTGAATTTTAACACATTTTAAAGGTTTTTTTTTTGCACTAGATCGGCCGAGTCAACTCGAAATTAGCCTAGATCGGCTGATCCGACTCGACCGATTCCAACTCTGACTCTGAGTTTCTAAACCATGGCCCTACTGCCCTGTGCTTTTTAATAATACTTTTTATGAAGAAAGCCCAAAAAGACAAATCTTTTTATATGGAAAACCCTCCATTACACGACATATACAGGGAGAGGAGTCAGGATGATGGGACTTTTTAACAGATATTCCCTTGTTAACACCACACGTTTGCCTGCATCCCCTTCATCACAAGTGATATAATTACGTTTCAATTTATAAAGCCATTTAAACCGTGGTTCTTACTGTTTTGGTTAAATTAAATGACAGGGTTTGCAAGCTTTCATTGCATCTGTGGTTAATCAACTGACCTTGAATCTAAAACGCATTCATGGCATGGGAGTGAAGAAAGTAGCCGTTACAGCTCTCCAGCCCCTTGGGTGTCTTCCTCAAAGCACAGTCTTGTCATCTTACCAGCAATGCAATGGAACTCAGAACATGGGAGTCAATTTCCACAACCTCTTGTTGCAGCAAGCTGTGCAGAAGTTGAACAATGAGAGCAAAGACTCTGCGTTCGTAATTGTCGATCTCTACAGTGCGTTCATGTCTGTGTTCAATAGACAAGAAAACCATCCAGGTGATCACCTCTCTAAATTTAAGCAAAAAAGGCTGTCTTCGATACTTAATCTCAGATTTAAGTTTCAAGGTTAAGCATCAGACTAATGTAATGCAATTAACCAACCCTCTTAAAACCCTAAAACCCTAAGGTTGTAGGAGAGGTTAGAGTTAATATACTTAATATATTTCAACACTACCCCTCAGGAGGGACACTCCTGGACAATGGATGGGGAAGCTAGGAGGGAGTCCACAAAACATGCAAACATGTGCACAAAGAGCTGGGAGAATAATCGTGTCCACGAGGAGATTTGAACTCGTAACCTAAACCCTAAATGAAGCAATTAACCATCACTCATAAAACCCTGAGGTTGTAGGAGAGGTTATTTTAACAATCAAGAACCCGACCCTGAATAAATTTGTTAACCCATTTATTAGACTTGCATGGCAAGCTCACAATTTGGAATTCATTCTCAGGGATCTTGTATCATTGAACATTTCCTTGTTTCTATATCCACCTGAATGACTAAAAGAAGCAATCTTTACTTGTACAGGAAGTTTGAAGTTTGATAATCCATTGAAGCCATGTTGCGTGGGTGTGAGCAACGCATACTCGTGTGGGAGCTTAGATGGGAGTGGTGTGAAGAAATATACAGTATGCGAGAACCCAGAGTCTGCATTCTTTTGGGACGGCGTTCACCCTTCGCAGGAGGGTTGGCGTGCCGTCTATTCAGCTTTGCAGGGTTCTCTGGACCAATTGTACACCTAATGTTCTCTTTACTAGAGATATGTAGGCGTGTTACTAGTTTCTTTCTTTATTTTTCATCATCTTCTTCTTTTCTTCTTCTGTTTTTTAATTTTTTCTTCTTTGAAACTTTTATTGTTCAATATCAATGGTTGTTGATCCCACGGCTGATGGTTATGTGAATGCAGTAAATGTGAACATTCTTTTGGTGCATTAAAATTAGGAAAGAGCGTTCAGCCTGGCTTAACTTAACCCATTCTAATCTATGCTACTGAAGGTCATAAAAAGGACTAGCATTTTCTGTAGGGCTAGCGGCAAATCGGGTCGGGTCGAGATTAACCCAATTCCATCCCAATAATATCATCTGGCCCCGACCCCAAATGCAGCCTGACTAACTCAGCCCATTGTAACAAGGGGGCTTTGGGTCGAGTTCGGGCTTGCCTGAACTTGAAAGTCCATGGGCTGTTTAAAAATTAAATAAGGTGTTTTATTGTAAACGTATTTTTTATTCACAAAAAAAGTTTATATATAACTATCTTGTTTACTTGTAGTTTGAGCTGGGCTGGGCCTTTTGTGCGAACTAACGCCGGTCTGAACTTGACCTGAAGTTTTGCTAGGCCTAAAACTTGGGCCTAGCCCAAAATATAATGAGTCCTGCCTGCCAAAACTTCGGGCCAAACAGTTTGGGCTTTGGACAGCTCAGCCCATTTGCAGTCATAATCATCTGTACTACTCATGTCAAGGCCCCTCAGTGTGGTTGGCTCCAGCGTTGCCCTCTCCTGAGAAGGTAGGCCCGGGCAGCATTTGTGCGATTTTGGCTGCTCCTCTGCCATGATGCAAGTGCTACAACACATTCCTCTTGTTTACATATTTTACATTGACTTTAGGTCCAGTCTGGTTGCCTTGAATTGTATAGAAAAGAATAGAAAGGAAAATCCCATGAGAAAAGGAAAGAAAAGAATCATAAGAAAAACATATGAAAACTAACTTCTCATGGCAACCAGACACGTACAAATGATTTTTTTGAGAAAATTTTGTCACGAGAAAGCCTTTTCATGGCAATCAGACTTAGGGAAATCTTTTATCCAACCCTCAATGAGGGTAAGCCAACTTGAGCTCGGAAAGCTCAGCTCAGCACGACTTGTTTCGAGACTTTATAGTGTATACAACTTTTGCTTTAGGTATAATCAATTTATAAAGGGACTTGAGCATCATATGATTCCCAAGATTAGGATAAAGCTTCATTATAGGGTCCCCATTGATGACTTTATACAATACTTGAGGGGCAAGACACAAATAGATACTAAAGAATTTTTTGATAACTGATAATGCTAAAAAATTTGAAGATGTTATATTCTCACTTGTCCCAAGTGTCTTCTATAGTCTCTAAACCATGTTAATTCGGGTAGATGTTTTATTTTTTTCCACGTGTTGCACTGTAAACAACCTGCAGCACGTTAACGTAGTCGAGGATCTTGCTTGCATGTTGTCCCAAATATGTTCACAAGAAACCGGATCCTCTACTGCTTAAGCAGTAGTGATATTATTCCTACTAAAATCAACGGCGGTTATATTATTCCTATGAAAAGTGATTTACACTTTTTTTTGGGGGGTGGGGGCGGGGGCTTATCACTTTTCGGTGCTGATGTGTCCACCCCTTGGTCTGTGTGCACAAATTGCACATGGATTTTAAGTGCACAAAAGCCTGATCGGGTGAACAGGAATCACTAAAGCTATCCCCTATTGTGCCTGGGTTCAATCATGAGATGTCATCTTGAGCCCAAGAGCATCAACAGGGATGACTACGTCAATGTTCACATCCCAAGCATCGTATAATACCTTGCCAAATGAAAGGTGAAGGAATTTGGAGTAAAATTAATGAATTATGCTGGTAAAAAAATTTCAAGAAGGAAAATATTGTAGTTTTCCATGCTCACTCACAAGCACCAACCCACAAAAAATGCATCAAAGAAAACATAGACCCAAACATCATTTCAAGAACATGTTTTAGCTTAATACATTTTTCCAGTAACATGTTTCACAACAGTAAAACATTCCAATGGCGTGGTTGAAGAGAAAGAAATTACATGTCAAGTCCCCCAACAATCCACTTCCTTTCACAGAATACAAAGTGAAACTATAGAAACCATAAAAGACCAAAGCAAACAAATCTTCAAAACAGGACCCCCTCACCTAGCGACTAGAGAAGGGCGTATCTTTGCATAATCAGCAGTTGAAGCTTCAAAAGCAGGTGGCTTTACATTGCAGCTATGACCACCCTCACCCTCTTCCTGAATGGGTTCCAACCTCTTCTCCGAACTCTGCCTCCTTTCGATGCGTATGAATAGCGGTGGTGCTGTTTCTACAGCCTGCCTTCCGGCGCCCAAGGATTTGGACATCTGCCGAGTACCTCTCTCTATTGCTTCTCTCTGTGTGTGGTGATGGTTTGTGTTATGTCTACCGAGCAGCAAGGGAAGGGTTTGTATTTAAAAGTAAGGAAGAAAGAACCCCTCTTGCTTGCGTATATTCTGAGAACGCATATGGAGCTATGTCCACTACTCTAGAAGTCTTCATCTTATCCCATTTTTTGATTCCTTCTTCAGGTTTTGCTTCTAGATACAACAAACCAAACACATCCTATCTCTCGTTTATCCATTTGAAAATGGAATTGTTATTATTATTTTTTTGTAAATATGTTCGGATCTGTGGCTAATTCGGTGTGGCAACTGTGTAGCTTGTTGGAGGTGATGACACGTGGCTAAAAGTTAAGTGGCAAAGCCCAACCCTAGGTACTTTTGAATTACATTCTTGTGCTAGCGAGGATTTTCTATGCCCATGCTAACTTATGCCAAGGTTGGGGGGTGGCCACATCAGTATCAGAAGTGATTTACCCACGCCTCCAAAAAGTGTAAATCACTTTCGACGCTGATGTTTCTGCCCATTTGACCCTCTGCGTCCAAAAAGACACCCAATTTCAAAAAAAGCACACCCCCTTCCCACCCCCCCCAAAAAAAAAATAAAAATAAAGTGGCATCAACTTCTGGTGAATGCAACATGATCGCTACAGAGGATAATAAATGGTTTTGCATCGGATTCTTTATAAAAGTTTGTTTTCTTTTGAAGCACAGAAAAGAAGATCGAGGCTTTTTCTTTGCCATGTGGCACTGGGCTATTTCGCCAACTTGATACATGGGAGAGGAGATGGCGAACAGGTGGAACCCTCTTATCTGCTATGTATAAGATACTAAGCTCATCCAAATTCCTCATAACAAGCCCAACCAGAAATCAGGACCCATTATAATATTACGCTGGATTGAAGTATAGGAAATTTACATCCATAAATTTCAAGATCTAGAATGGTTTGACCAAATTGAAATTTTGAATTGAGCTAAATACTCAATCAAGAGTTCATGGGTGGTAACATTGGGACAATTGTACCAAAATATGGATTAGTAAATCGATATTGGATGGCTTGTTTCTTTTTTTTTTTTTGAGGGGGGTGGTCAAATTGGTCTACTTGCAATGCTTCTTTTATAGATAAATAGATAGAACCGAATACATGGTTGCCTCAAACTGCCCCAGCTGAAGGGGTATGTGCTCCGAATGGGGTGAATGTAAGCATCTAACAAAGGCGTCCGAATCCCCAAAAGAGGCTATATATACCATCCCCATTGGTTGATTCCTTATTTGTTTACTTTGGTGGGATGATAATCTTATTCTAGATTAGACAGATAACAACGAACTGGTTCTTTACATGGTTCGTTTGCAAGAATCATAATTTATAGAATATGAAGAATAAGAATAAGAATAGTATGCCAACGGCCAAGGTTTTCAAGATAGGAATCCGTATCTCTTTGCTACATGATGGCCCCTTTCATCCAGATGGAGGGATGATATGGCCACTAAAGATCATCCATCTGACAAGTGATGGCCTGGATTGGTTGTCAGTGCCCCATTCTGTCAGTTTATACCATAATGTAACAAATTATTACCTCAGTATATAACCCAATAAGGGAACAAATGTTCTGTTGAGGATTTTGTATGTCCTACCGTGTCCTACACAAAGGCTGGGTGCATAGGGTTAAAATTATAAATCAATTTTCAAATGAAAAAATAGGTACTCATAAAAATGGGGTGTATAAGATTAAAACTAGGGGTGTCAATTGGGCTGGGCTGGGCTTGGCCAAGGTCAACCCATGCCCAGTCCAAATTAAAATGCCTGGGCCTGAGCCCAAACCCAGTCCAGTATCCTTTGCGTGAGCCCAGCCCAATTTAAAAAGTCAAGCTTCAGGTCGAGTTCTGGCTGGTCTATAGTTAACAACCACATAAAAATTTAAATTAAATTGGGATTCATGGGCTTTAAAAATTAGATTTGTGAAACATATCAAATTGACTTGGGTCTCATGGACTTAAAAAAAAATATATAAAATAAATCATTTAGAATTTATATACTTCAAGATGGGCTTTGGGCCAAGGTCATTCAAATTAAAAAAATTGGGTTCCTAAATTCAGGCCGGTCTTCAGCCTCTTATTCAATACAAACTTTGGGCCAGACCAGGTCGGCTTCGGGTTAAAAAAGTTTGGATCTGTGCCCAACCTAAAAATACTTTGGGCCTAGTAATTGGGCATGAGCCCAGCCCAAAGTTCAGCTTGCCCAGCCTGAAGTATTTTGGGCTGGCTAAATCAAGATTTGGGCCAGCCCGACCCAATTGACGGCCCTTATTAAAACCACAAGCAAAAAAAAAAAAAAAAAAAAAGAAAAAGAAAAAGAAAAAAAGAGAGTTCAAACAAACATTTTCTCTCCCTTTTTAATAGAGGTATCAAATTCAAAAAACCATAACTTGTCAGCCTGTGGTAGAGGACACGGTAAGACATACAAAATCCTGGACAGAACATTTGCTACCAAAAAAAGAAAAAAAAAAAACAGTTGAGTTTTCAGAATTTCGATTTAAACATGCCTAAATTAAATGGTGTTTCTTTGGCCCCATGTTGGCTTATTGGGCTGAAATTTTGGCACATGAAAAGAGGGTGATGTGATAAAGACATCGGGCTGTCTCATATAAGAATTTTTTAGGTCATGTCGAACTCTATAATTCGGGCTTGTCTAGTAAAGTCATTTTGGAAAGGAAAATGGTTCTCTAGATGGACAAATTACTAAGATTCTTCTCTAAGTGGTCCAACAACAACAACCTTCATCTTATTCATGTTTAAATGTTTTGAGTAGCTTTTTATGCCGGCTTTCACAACAATCTACCTCCTTTATTCTAGGTTTGGACCAGCAATGCCAGAAGATATAGACAGTGGTGGAGTTCTAAATGGTCCAACTTTTTCTTTTTATTATTATTACTATATTTTTTTTTATGCCTTATGAAATGATAGGCATGGCTAATCCAGATTGTCAATTTAATTGGAGTGTCTGGATTTGCATGTATATATCATCGTCCATGATGTAGACCTCTAGGTTATAGTGTATGACACTTCTCCTGCCAATCGTTGAGATTTTTAAATATTAAAGAGAGGGAGGAATATGGTTTTTTTGCCATAAGACAGAACAATTCGATTAAAAGATACCACTTAAGCAACAAGAGAAATGGCCATTTTTGTGATTGGTATTGTCATGAGGTTGATGATTGTTGATTCGCTGACCAAGACCACAATTGGTAAAGAGATCTGTTTGGGATCCATGATCATTAAAAAATGTTGATTTTTGTCCATGAACGACATTACATGATGATATTTCAATTCAATTTTCCATGGTAATAACAAACTAGTAATAGTTTGAACCTAAACCATTTAGATCGAGCGTAAATAACTAAATTGGAATCATAAACTTTATGTATTAGAATACTATCTGGGTTAATCTTAAAGGGGGTGAATAGGATTTACAAATTAATTTGGCATTTTTAAATTTGTTTGGATTGTTTTCGATTCAATTTTAATTTTTTTTTAATTAATACAAGTGTGTGTGCTAAAGGTGTTGTCAATCAAGAGTAATATCAAATAGTTGATATGCAAGTAGAGATATGAATTTGAAAGTAACTAGACAAGTAATCACACACGACAATCTAAAACACAAGTTTTATAGTGATTCGATATAATGGCCTACGTTCACTCTCCAAAAGATCATTATCGAGCTCAGGTAATTTTTATTAAGATTGGTTATTAAAATTGATGTCAAAATTAACTAATATCTTTCTATTGCACTAAGCAAACTACTCATTACATCCGGTGTTTCCAGTAAGTGTAGACTTGTTTTCGGTGTCTTTGGTGGAAGCTAAACAATGTGAAAGATGTATGCAAAACGAAAGCAAAGCTTACCATTCAATGGTTGATGTTGCTATTCTTACCAAGTGAGAGTGCTTCTTGGTGAGCTAGTGTGCCTATTGATCCCACAATGATTCAAGCCTTGGCTCTAGAGCTCATTGAACTTAGCCAAACAAATGGGCTTCTCCTTGGGACAATCCTTAAGTACCTCACCTCTAATATTAATAGCTAAGATGAGTAGAGGAGATAGTAAAAGAGAGATTACAAAAGAGTTTTTGAGACTTAGAGCTCAAGCTAGAGAGGAAGGGAGTTTTTTTGTTGAAGGGGAGCTCACGTTTTACCTAACATGTCAATCTTTCAAAACTTCTTGAAGTAATGACTTAAAGAAGAAAGTTTCCATCTTATATGGGTCGCGGAGCCTTCCTATACCTTGGACTGAAATATTTTAAAATGGGCAACTCATGTGGAACATGGATGAGAAAACAGGGTTTTGAATTTCAAAATAATTACATCTCTGATGGGTTAGGGGTTTAGTGATCGGTCAAGGTCTGACCCTTGTTTGACCGGTTTGACCTCAAGGGGCATGTCACTTAGATATGCTCTCAAGCCATACAGCCAAGTTTTCTAACTGGTCAGGGCTTTGGTGACTAGTCAGACCCTTGACCAATCGGGCTTTGGTGACCGGTCTTGGTGCCTTGCTCAAATTTTCAACTTAGACTTTTTGGAGGCTCTCTCTTAAGGCATTCCACCAGGGCCTATGCAGTCTCCTTACACATGATTAGGCCTATTTAGGTCCACCAACATGACCTTACTTTTCTATATGAATGCATGATTATACTTTGCTCGATAGAGAATCTTGAAGCCTATTTTGAGGTCATGGTCTTCACGTCTCTAGTCCACTTGGCTTCTTCATGATGAGTTGACACTCTTTGGTTGGACACTTATAAGACTTATACACATGCTTTGACCATGGGATTGACAAACCATATGCATATGGGCTAACGTGTCTTATGGTAGTAAGAGAGTCAAGAATAGTTTTTTTGTATTAAGGTATTCAATAACAGTTTTAGAACCCTTTTGCAATGTGTGAAGTTGATTAGAAAAATGAGATTTTTGAGTTTAGGACTGTTGGAGAAAAAGTTTATGTAAAATGTCCCAGATCTCTTTAGAAGTGGTTAAACTAAGAACTTGGGCTGCAAGCCCTTCAATAAGAATCGCAATAATGCAACTTTTAACAAAGTGATCAGTTTTTCTTTAGGTTGTATATGCTGGATTCAAAGTAATAGATGTGGTTTGGTTTGAATATTTAACCATGTCAGAAGTTTGAGAAGGTTGTGTGATTGAGCCATCCACATATCCAATCAAATCTGTGCTAATGAGTGTAGATTCAATTTGATCTCTCCAAAGATGATAATTTGTGTTATTCAAACTAATTGAGACAAAATTAGTGATTTTTGCAATAGGAAGGGAAAATAACAAAGTGAATGATGATGCCATCTGAAAGAAAGAAAGCAAGACAACGAATCACAAAAAAAGAAGAAGAGAGAGATTCAAAAGGAAGTGATGGCTAACCCATAGACATCTTTCAACTAGACAAAATTCTTTTGGTAGTAATTGAGGTACGGTGGCAACTAGAACCATCTCAAATTTTGACTCACAACATCACCAACAAACATTTACAACCTCCAAAAAGTGATGGAGCTAACCAGTTGGACCAAATGACCAAGGACTGGGCCCTTTGTTGTAATGGGCCAGTTGTGTCAGACTGAGCTAAGGCACAAAATGTCCTCAAGCACCAACCTTCATAATTATAAGAATGCAATTGCCAAATGTAAAAACCATCTTCATGCAAAAAATTAATATAGGAGAAACAATAAAGATATAAAAAAGAAGGAAAAAAAGAAAATGCAAGAATGAATGTGTCAATTAGTCCCTTTTCAAGTTGTGGCAGGTCAATTGACATCTGGAGATATGCTTGGATTCCCCACCTTGCATCAGGAAGGCTTTTTTCTCCCCCTCTGCAGGTCAACAACCCTTCCAAGGTCTCGACATTCATCAACAAATCCTCATGGACATGGAACCTCGAAGGAATCTCCTCCCTCATATCCCCGACTGAACATGAATCCATAAAAAAAATCCCCATCTCCCCCATCTTGCATCATGATGAACTCATTTGGAAGTAAGACAAAAAAGGTCTTTTTTTCAGTCAAATCAGGGTACACCTCAATTGTTACTCCCCCTCAACCCTCACCTCCATCCCACCACCCAAGCCTTTGGAAGAAAATCTGGCACTCACCCCTCCCCAACAAAATCAAATCCTTCCTATGGAAAGCATGTTCCAAGGCCTTGCCGGTTCGGGAAAATTTGGCCAATTGCATCCCCTTTATCTCCCACCTGTGTTCAAGATGCAACTTTCACGCAGAATCAATCATTCATTGCTTGATTTTCTGCCCACTTAACCAACCATTTTGGAACAAACCCTGGATTCCCCATCACCTCCTCCACTCCCCCCACCAATCTTTCAAGTTGTGGCTCCTTCATTTTTTAGTAACAAATGGCCATCCGTAGCTTTTGCCCAACATATGCTTACTGTTATATCCATAGGTTGCTAGGTCCTTTGGTGCAACCGCAACGAACTTTGCTTCAGGAGTATCTCTTCTAACCTGGATAGACTTTTGTCTCATTTTCACAGATTTCAACATGATATGGACTGCCTCTTTAACTACTCTACAAGGACTTCAGCTGCTCCTACTCGTCCGGAAAATCATCAATTTGGGCAACGACTTACGGAGGGCTAGATTACAATTAACGTTGATGCTGCATGTCCAAATTCTAGGAATTTTTTTGCGGTTGCAGCTGTTACTCACAATCACCTAGGCATTAGGCTCGCCTCAGTCTCCATGGCAGATGATGATGGCTACTCTTTGGTGGTGGAAGCTGAACTCACGACCAATTTGTGGGGCATGAAGCTTGCGTTCCAGATTTCAGGGCAAAATATGGTTATCCAATCCGATGCTTCTCAGGCAGTCTAGATTGTCAATCACAAGCAGGAGGATTGCCATTGGATGTTTAGACATATTTTTGTTCAATGTTTAAACTTAATGACCTCATTCTCTGAGTGTCATGTTATGTACATTTCACGCTCTTTAAATGAGTGTGCTCAGAATATTGCTTGAGAGTGCATCAGGATTGGTATCTGTTGGTCACTCCCTGGGTCCTCTTCGTTTTTCCCTTTCTATTAATAAAATCCATATTTACCAAAAAAAAAAAAAAAAAATTTAGACCCTTTTGAAAGGGGTAGTTAGCTGGTGGATCACAGTTGACCTTGAACCCTGCAGTGGTGGGAATAAAGCAATGAATGTGTCAATGAGTCCCTTTTGGAAATGGTAGTTACCGGGTGGATCACAGTCAACCTTGAACCCTACAGTGGGGGGAACCAAGCATCATTTTACGCGTCAGTGGGGCAAAGTTCTACCCTATCTTCTATATCAGCGCTACTACTCTCTTGCCCTTAAAATTAATACTATTCCAGAGGCATATGCTCCTTTGCTTCTCCTTGGCTTTCAAAGAGCTTGTATAGGGAAAGTATATCGGCTTGAGCAGAGTTGCACAAAAGATCAGAATTGGAAAATGATCCGTGATGCTTGTTTTGCAAAGCAATATTAAAGAAGCTCAAGAAGGCCATGCCTCCCTTAAATTTGCTTTTACGTAGCATCTCCCAAAAGACATTGGTAAGCTATTATATATTGTTCTCGTTGGTAAACTCAAGAAGGACAAACTTATCCATCATGCTTAAATTTGCTTCTCGTTCTTTATTATTCATTTGCATTGGAGATTTATACAACCTTCCTTAGGGAATTTGGTTATCAATGAGTTCTCCCAAAAGACATTAATAAGCTATTAATGTGGTGTAAATCTAAAACATAACAACAAATGGAAAGTTTTTGGGAGTTGATTCCAGCAATGGTATGCTGGTTTCTGTGGTTGGAAAGGGAGTTGAATTTTCCATTTTCAAGTAACATGTTGTGTGTAATTTCTAGTAAAAACGAATGAGTTTGTTTGGTTTGTTTGAAGTGGCTAGAGATAACGCTCTCATATGACATTTTAGGGTGGTTACATATGTGGAGGATCTATAACCATAGAGAAAATTTGGAGTTTTATCTAATCTCTTCCCAAAAGAAGAATAATGATGATCAGAAGAGATAAACCTTCTCTATATGTGTTTAACTGATCACAAAAAAAAAAAAAAAAAAAAAAAAAAGGAAAAGAAATAAAGAAAAATTTGTACGTGTGGCAGAAAAAAGCTTCCCATCAATTTAAATTTTCATAAACTATATATACCCAAGTCTTTGAAGTTGAAAGGGAGTTCTACAGACTCAAGAATAAGTTTTCCACCAAGGTTTTTTTACAAGAAATCTCTTGAAGTGTAAAGATTAAATTGAAGAAAATTCACGCCAACATTTAAAGTACTTGGATTCAATTCTTCAAAGGGGTTCAAGTCATACAAAGACCTTTCTAGAAGAAGAAGAAGAAGAAGAAGAAGAAAAAAAAACTCTTGCACTACCTACAAATTAAGTGCAAAGCATGGAGTGCAGGAAAAATCTACATCCACACATCTGAAGCTAAGAAAAACACCTTCAGACCCTTATCTTCGATATTAGCAGTTAATTACAGATTATGCTCGCATAAAGGGTGTAATTCAAGGGAGTTATATTTATTTTAGCATTAATAATATTTATAATTCGCCTTCACAGTTTGTGTTTATTCAGTATGCGAAATTTATGTAAGTGATAAAAAGAAGACTTTAATTATTCTAAAAGCTACCTTATTCTAAGTAAAACTCTTAAAGTAAATATGATCAAACCGAATTAAAAACTAAATTTAAGAAAGCAAATTACTAAATAACCCTTAATAAGAAACAACTAAATTAGTGGTAGTGGGACTGCTGGACTGTATTCGTTGGATTTCAAGTATGGACTTTTCAAGCCCACAAATTTGAATTTGGGCTTGGGGACCTTTTTGACCCCACCAATGGTACCCCATGCTCATTTATACGCACAAAGGCTTTCGTCTTGGAACGTCAAGATCTAGCTAATATATGCATCGACTCGGGAAGGTTCTGTACTATTACAGTATTACTACCTTTAAGGGATGTTAAGGAGGATACTAAGGATGGATGCATGTTCCTTCTGAATCAAAATAGGGAACTCATGTGGGAAAGGAAGCCTGAAAAGTACTTGTAAGACATGCACAATCTCATTGGCATGTTACTCTTGATTTACTCTGAATTGCAGCTTGACGGATAGAAAAGTACAATGTTGAGTAATAATGCACTTTTTAAAGCATAAAACCTGGAGAATCTCTGATACACATGCCCATGGTTTGCCTCGAGCTACAACTTGAACAGCAGTTGTTAAGTTGGTGTCTGGTTAAAATCAGTGATGTCTTGATGCTACAGATTTGGAAGTAGTTACTGCTGAAATAGACAGGCATCTAGAAGTAGTTGTTGGCCTGAATCACTTTTGGCATGTCAACCACTGAATCAAGTCCAGACTGTGAGAGGATTTTGTCATCTTACTTGATCCCCAGATTCCAGAGCTGGTAATATTTGTTATCAAATGAATAGTGTTCCTTGTCCCTACTATATCCTTTCATTTATTGGTTGGTGGTATTGTTCTGTTTCAAAGTTGTAATCCAACATGGAAAACATGTAATTGGCACTTAAATGGAGACATCACTGATTACATGTGGGTCTAACAATCACTGGTTTTAGTGGGGGATACTCACCATTATTCGTATTGGCAATTTTTTAAAGCTAGCAAATCATTATCCTCCTTGAGGTGACTAATTTTTCGGAGATTGCATCAGAATGGAGTTTTGTTTTGTTTATTACTTAAAAAAAAAATCTGGGGTTATTCTCAATTCTTATCTGTGATGGGTATTTACGATTGCCGACTGCTTACCCTCCTAATTGGGCATTAGTTTTCTGCATCTGATTGTTAGGGCACAGCAATATTGAACACTTCAATCTTATTTACATAGATGGTTCCTTGGCCATGGGTGGGGAAGGACAAAAATCACAGATCAAGGTTCAGTCAAGCATGTGTTGGAACGTCGTGTGTGCCAATAGATATGAAAGTGTGCAAATCTAGTTCCTTATTTATATATTGTGAGCATTCATAAGTTGCCCTAAAATGTGCACACCTAACCACGATGCCCATAGGCCGCTATTTGCCAATTGGTCATTTTTATGCCAAAAACACAACAAATTCTGTGTGCATTGAACATGAAAACAGCAAACATGCCCTATGCTTTGAAGCACTACATTGTCTGGGAAAGGGACTAAGCTATAGCCTTACGTTGCTGGAATGCTTGATGTACTCAATTGTTCAATTGTTTGTAAGAGTTATATATTAGTAGTAAATGGAAACCTGTTAGCCAGTTGTGAGCCTATATTGTGAAGCTCATATAACACTATAGTGGGAGATTGGTCAATATTGGACGTGACAAGAGTTAAATATTAGGACAAAGGTTCTTTCCCCAATAAGCTGTTCAACCTCTCTCATTAAAGCTCTTCCTGTCCTGATGAATGAATATATGAGTTGGAAGAATGAAGAAGTTAATGCCTTTGATGAGTCCTTTATCTGTATAATAGCTCTAGAGGGAAAATATCTTAAGGCTGGTGCTACCTCCAACTAGGGTTGGTTGACTGATTGACCTTTGGTTGCACCAACGATTGACCTTCTCTTTGTTGATTCGTTGAAATGAGAAAATTTGAGATACTATTTCAGATTTATGCTTTGTTGACATCATACACCACACAACCTATACCAACTTGCACCATAGCATACCCAGTTATTTACCTTGAAAGGATGTCTTTTTCTCTTCAATCTGTAAGATAAACGTAATGAGTTCTCTCTCTCTCTCTCTCTTATTTTTTTTGGTAAAATAGAGGCAATGAGCTCATGACAAGAACTTCTCTACACTAGACATATTCCTGCTTCCAATTTTTAAAAGCTGAGTTTTACTAAAATATTATCGACAATTTGATGTGTTTAATTAGAAAACTAGACAGGGAACTAACTCAAGGTTAAAATGTCGAATCAATGCACCCTTTAGTTTAATACATTCATAAAAGTTTGATTATTAAGATTTGATTTGACAAAACTTAAATAAAGAAATCAAGTACTAAACACATGTTAAATCTGTGACGGTACAGCAACATTTGATGGCTTCCATTAGAAAAGAAAAAAAGAAAAAAAGAAAAAAAACAAAGCATCATAATTATTGAACCATGTGTATGTACATTAGGCTTTGCATTATTCCGAATCTTCTCTGTAGTGTTTTATTAGTATATACAAGACTTGGTGCTTATTCTGGTATCCAATAATTAGATACGATGTGAAAGATTGAAGTCATGTGCGGTTGCTTGTGTGTTCCAACCCACAAGTACCTTTCAGTTTATGTTCGTCTTTCCAGGGTAATATATTTGTAATCAACAGAACAAAACTAGTTTGGGATAGGCGTGAAGCATGTGAATCTCATAATACAGATATAAAACAGCGGAAGCTCTCTTTTCTTTCTTGATTGATGGGAGATTTGCTACCACAAAACTTTGGATGCTAACGAGTTTTTGTCCGGGAATAGAGTGGTGCTAGCTACTGGTGAGTGAAGAGCAAAACTGCTAACAAACTCTCCCAAATAAAACAAGCCAAAATCTTTACTATATTGATAAATTCATCCATCATGCCTGAGATCATGGATTTGTTAGGTCACTATCTATTAAAATATATGTCAAGTATATAAACTCTAACCTCTCCTATCACCTTAGGGTTTTAGGAGAGACAATTAATTGTTTTATTTAAGATGGAATTATAGCAACAAGTTCAAATCGAACAAGTGAATTACATTTGCAGTTAAATGATCGAGTTCGATATTATTTAGTGTCTGATTGTCAAAATTTATGTAGCAGATGGTTACATGTATGAGGATTTGAGGAAGGAACATGGGAGCATGGTCATATCAGTAAGGAGTTTCACGTTGTGCCAAAAGAAGAATCCATTGCCACTGTATAAAAAGCTCAAGTGAATACCAACAATTCGTCAGTTGTAATTAGCAGTTCATTACCTACAAAAACGTGTTTTGCGTGCCTGTGAGCACATAAAGTAAGTTGGTAAACAAAAGTTAGTGGCGAACACCTCCATGGCAGTATTATTAAACCTGAACAAACCGTACCACCTCCAGGGCCAGGGTGCATGATCAGCTGGAAATTTAAAATTTTTTCTTCGCTGGATCGGATATCCCTGTTTTCACCAGATGGAGTGGGCAGCTGGTTGGTTCAAACTTTGAGAGAGAGAGAGAGAGAGAGGGAGAGTTTTCCTCGCGTTATTGAATACTCAATTCTCATATGTGTTGGCTATTTATCATTGCTGACTGCTTACCCTCTCACATTGGACATTAGTTTTCTGGATCTGATTGTTATGGCACATGGCGATATTGAGCACATCAATTTCATAACGTAGATAGTTCCTTGGCCATGGGTGGCGAAGGACAAAAATCACATATCCGTCAACCTGTGTTAGAACATAGTGAGCATGCACAGTGTAGTGCAGAAACCCTAGGTTTGGAGTTCATATGCAAGAAAAATATGTTACGATCCTTAAGAATGTATAAATTAAAATAAGAAAAAAAGATAGAAGATTGAGGGAAAAGGCCGATTCGATGTGGCAGAGCCTCCGAAGTTCACTAGAACATTAAAATTATTCAACTCTTAAGTTGTAGATGGCAATTGTAAAAGATTGGTGCATATCATTATCCTATCCTTGAAATTTCACATGTCCTCAAGGGCTGGAGTGTGGTAACGCTATTGGATCGTGGACTATAATTCTGAAATCTTCCTCCAATTTAAATCCCGCTATTATGGTGAGTTAGCCCTTGCAGCTAGCGGTGGCCTAGATTAAATTTTCATCACAATTGTAACAAAGATATTTTTCCATCGATTGTAAAGTTCAGTGGGTATGGATTTCTTAGATGGAAAATAGTTCTATTTTATTGTGACCTCGGTAATGGAGTGAGAAGGAATGATAGTTGAGGAGAAAACCTTGGATGAAGGAGATTGGGTACATTGTTTTTTATTTTTTGTTAAGTCCTAATGCAAGGTAGCAAGTTGGTACACATGACTAAGCGTCATCAGTTGAACCATTCGAATGTCTATCCAGATATCATCTTGTAGGCAAGAGATAAACCACCCAATGAGAAAATATTTCGATAGTCATGAGTTACGATTGATGAGCCCCTCAAATTGCACTTGATACTCATAGACAATAGATGTTTAACTTAATTTTGCTAGTGCTACACTCAGATTTTTGCTTTCAAGTGACCCATATTGTATGCATAACGCTTGCACAAATTGGGGCCATGTGATTGTTCGTATCATCCTTTTCATCCATTGAAACCAAGGGATAGCATCGCCCATCTAATTCATTAATGTTAACTCAACTCAACCATTTGATCATTAGGTATTCAATTAAATCATTAGAATTGTTCAACAATGTATACCCATCCATCAGGATCTTCGCCATCAAAATGTGGGAGATCAAGATTGAAAGAATGTATTTTGGGACGACGGTTCTTTTGATTGCCTTGAAGATATTAACTTTTTTTAGCTTGAACATCATCTCAATATTGATGTATCCATGTTTAGTCTGCATCCTTATATTGAGCTTCAAGATTTGTCAGCTTTTGTAGTATGTCTACCAACAATTTACCCTATGCTTCCTGGTTCTTCTAAAGAATTTTGATTTCAACCTCTACTTTTTAAAATATTTTCCCATATTTATCGTTCATTATGGTTTAAAGAATATTAACTTTGATACCAAATGTTATGATCTTTAAAATCGTATAAATAAAAAAATAAGAAAAAAGATAAATTAAGGCAAAAGACTGATTCGAGGTGGCCAAACATCCAAAGTTCACTAGAACATTCAACTTATTCAACTTTGAATTGTAGATGGAAATTATAGAAGATTGGTGCATATCAAATAGAAGAAAGAAAATACTGAAAAACAATAAACCTCAAAGCACATAAGGTCCACACATGAAAACTTTCATGACAAGAAGAAATTTCACTATCAACGAAGAAATTACATTGTGGTGGCATGATTCCCAAGAAACCCTAGTATAAAACCACAAAACATTATTCAACATATGGGTAGGGTCAGACCCCGAAATGGGTCAAAAAATTAGGGTTAGTCGGTTGCTCTCCGAATCGTACATCCTAATTGTACACTGGGTTGAATTCAAGACACCTTCACAATCAAAACACACAAGTTGCCCTAATATTTGAACACCCAATCGTAATGCCCGTAAGAAACCATTTGCCAGTTGGTCATCTTTATGCTTAAAACACAATCACAACTAACTCTGTGTGCGTGTATATTGAAAGAACAAACATGCCCAATGCTTTGAAGCACTACATTTATATCATGGTGGGTCTGGGAAAGAGACTAAGCTATACAGCTGTTGTTGTTGAAAAGCCTTTTTTTTATAGTAAAGCTGTGGAAAGCTTGATGTACTCAATATTCAACTGATTGTAAGAGTCATTAATAGTTAATGAAAACCTGTTAGGAAACTGTGAGCCTAGTGTGAAGCTCATATAACACTAAGGTGAGATTTGAGTAGGTAGGACCTGTGAGATTGCAAGATAGGTATTGTGGGTTCTCTAAAGAAAACTTTTCTAGATCTGGGCATTGCTGTGGATGATCCAAGAGCTAACTCCGGAGTTGATCAGATTCTTACCATTATAAGCTTCCTGACAGATGGGCATATAGTTCGGCTAGTAGAATGACTATCTATGTAGATGTCTTAAATGAGAACTTTAATTTGCTGTTCTTTCTTCATGAGGGAAAGTGGTCAAGGGTTAAATAGACCTTTCTGATTAAAGCTCTTCCTCATGAATGAATATTGAGTTGGAAGAAGAAAGATGTAAATGCCCTTTGGGTGCATTTGGATTTAGGGAGTTGGAAGAGTGGAAATGGAATTGAGGTACTCGAATCCATTTCCGTCATTTGGGGTCGATTGTTTATTATGAAAATGGATTTAGGTTAAATCCTCACGGAATCAAAATGTTGAATTGAACCCCAAAATCAACGGAATTGAAATCACTATCTATAGCCTGTTATTTCCAATTCTTTTTAACGAAATGGCATGTGACCAAATACCCTCACCAATGCTTCAGGTCTATTCAAATGACTAAAATTCTCTCCTCCCTCAAGAAATTGTGAGGAGTTTTACTTATTGAAAAAAATTAAGAGGAATACTTACACACAAACTACACAAAATGCCCTTTAATTTTATTATTTTATTAATCAACCAAAATGCCCAAATCTAGCTCATGTTAGTTTATAGAAGTTATATATATACCTCTTTCTATCCGAGTGATATTCATAGTGGGTAAACTCCATTACAATTCTGATAAGAGTAGACATAATGTCTTACCAGTGATTATTGAGGAATTGAAGGCCATACAAAAGTCCAAGCATGACAAATGCAAAGCTTCAGTGCCCAACTTGTAAGACATAAGAGTCCTTGATGATTGGTTATGGAATCTCAAGGTCACCCACTAGGTAGAGAGCAAACAAAATGGGACAAATTGAGATTTTGAATATTTGTGCATCCAAATAGTGAACTTGAGATTTTTGAATTCCAATTCCGTCTGTATATATATACATTCAAATTGTAGAATTTTGAATCCACGAAATTCAATTATATGTTTTCAATTATATAGAACTAGAATTCCAAGGCCAATTCCAATTTTGTGAATCCAAACACACCTTTAATGTGTCTTAGCCTTAATTTGTGTCATAGCTCAAGGAGGGATGGATCTTATGGCTGGTGCCACCTCCAGCCAAGGCTTCACTGATTGAGCCTTTGGTTGCTCCAATGATTAACCTGCATTCTTGATTCGTTGAAACGAGAAAATTTAAGATGCTATTTCTGATATATGTTTTGTAGAATTCATGCATTATATAGCCTAAACTAACTTGCATCATTTTCCTACACTAACTTGCACTGAGATTCCAAATGATTCTTTGTTGTGTCTGATTGTCATGAAAAGTTGGTTTTCTCGTGACTCTTGACAAAATTTTCTCAGGGAAATCATTTTTAAGGTATTTGGTTGCTGAGAACTTGAAATCCTCAATTTTCAAAATTTTCTCACATACTTAACTATTTTCTTGTTTGTTACCATATCATTTTCATACAACTCTTGCCTAAAAATTAATCCTCCCTTTCACATGAAAATTGTAACATATAAGTTTTCCTTTTTCTATTTCTTGGCAATCAAATGGTTATACAAAGGGATTGAAAATTACAGATTTTTTCTTTTCATTTCATTTTTTTTTTGGTGTGTACTTTTCTTTTCTATCCTTTTATATTCAATTCAAGGAAACCAGACAGGGCCCAAGGAGATTTTTTTTTACCGAATTATATAGCATTGTACATCTGATTAGTAGATAGCTGTTAGATAAAGGTAATGAGTTCATGACAAGCACTCCTCTAGAAGTGGACATAAACTAAAAATATCCCTAGTTTCTTATTTTAATAAATCAATAATTGATCTACTTAATTAGAAAACTAAAGGAAATGAAGTCTAGCTAGTAATAACCACCACAAGGCCTTGTCAAGCTGAAGCAATCCTCTTTCTTTATCCGCAATGCAAAAAATATAAAGCAATTAAACAGACACTAGCGAGTTAAGTCTAGTCCCAAAGATAAGTTAAAAATGTCAAGTCGGGAACTTTGGTTTGATTTTGTCACAGAATTTGAAAATAGAGCACGTTTGATTTGGTATATAACTTAAATAAAGAAAGAAATCAATTATTATAAATAAGTTAAATTTTAGACGGGACTTCATGATTTGACATTTGAGTCATTAAACCCACTACATAATCATCGAGTCAAGGATTTGTACATTAGGTTTTGTTTGTTCCAAACCTTCTGTGTAGTTTTATATTCGTGATTTTGTTTTTTTAGTATATACAACACTAACCAGTGCCTAGAGGAGTTTTATTTATTCTGGTATCGATTATGATCCATTGTGTAAGTTTGAAGTCTTGTGCGAATGCTTGCGTCTGTGCAACCTATATTCCAAATAATAAGTATTTTCCAGTTAGTGTTTGTGTCATTCTTGGGCATTTATATTTGCAATCAACAAAAGAGACAATCATTGTTCAGTCAATGATAGTTAGGGATGCTTGAAAGAATCGTGGATCTTACAATACCGATAAAACAGGAAAGGCTATTCTATTTTCCTTGATAGATGGGGGATTTGCTACCACAAAAAAGATTCTAATAAGTCTTTATCAGGGAACAGACTAATGATGCTAATGAGTGCATTTTATTAGAAAACGTTAATTAAGTATGATTTTGATTTGATATAAAAGAGCAAAACGTTGGTACGGGTGAACTCGTGCTTCAATATACCTCTTGTAAGAGATTAAATAGTTACAAAGCTTAAGATAGAAACTAAATCAAATCAAAATCATAACTAATTAACTCCTAATTAAACATATAAAATCTTACCTAATAAAATCCAATCTAACAATATTTATTTTCTTTATAAATTCACGTCACCTTACTTTACATTATTGCCATATGGAGAACTAGAAAATGAGAGTAGGCCATGCATGGTGGGCCAATCGACTGAGCCCTGACTTCTTTCACCTTCCTTTACATTATTATCATATGGTGCATTTGATTTTTGAGAATATGAGTAGATCATGTGATACTGGATAACATAAGAATACACTCATAATTGATAGAGAAGTTTACAACCCAAGAGATAAAAGAGTAAAAGATAGATATGCTTACCACTCAATGGAATCCACTAAAAGGATAATAGTTATAGAATAAATCATTCTTCTCAATAAGCCAAAGGCTAATTTTATTCAAAATATCAATCTTTTTCTCTATATAGCTATGAAAACTAACTAGACTCAAATACAAATTTTGAAAATTTGAAAAGTCACAAGAGACATCTAACTTGCTATTTCACGTTGTTTATAGTCAGTCCAAATAGTCTGTAGGAAAATGATCGTAACTTTCTCTAGAAAAATTCAATTTGCACACTATTTGATGCATTAGAAACTAGATTTGTAAAGCTTTCCAATGGTATATAGCTTGTAGGCTGAATCAGATGGATTTAATAAAGATTTAAATTGGAAGTTATCCTAAAATTATTGACTAAGACTATATCAAAACTTCACAAAGTCAATGTTCCATTAGAGCTAAGTCATTAGAAGTGTCATGTGACACCCCGGTGTCAAGTTCCTTTGGTTGGAAAAGACTCACCCTCGAGTATTGCTTGTCTTCTTCTTCATGATATAGTGAAAGGTTAGAGACAATGAAAGTTGCTAAAATTTTATAATTTCCTGGAAGCTAAACTTAATATGAATTTTCACCAATTCGTTGAAGCACTTTGAAAGGACCATCAACTCTGGGCATGAGTTTAGCATGACGCCTAGTTGGAAAGTGCTCATTTTAAAGATGAATCCACACAAAATCACCTTCCTTAAAGGCTGTTGATTTTCGGTGTTTATTAGCTTGCTTTTGGTACTTCTCAGTTTTCTTGACAATAAATGAAAATGATTGTAGAAACTCACTTCAATTGGTGTGTCAGTTGTTAAGCTTTTGCTGACTGTTCATGTAGTTCAAAGCTTCATGATCCAAAAATAAGATAAATTCCTTAGGAAGGCAGAAATGTTTCAAATGATCTTAGACATGAATAATGACATATAATTCTTTGTCATTGGTTGAGTATTTCTTGCAGGCTGGATTCACTCAAACTTTCATTAAAGAAGGTGATTAGCTTGCCTTCTTGGTTGAGTATCGCACCAATGCTCACATTATAAGAATCATAATCAACCTCGAACTCCTTGTCAAAATTTGATAAAGAAAGAATGGGAGCTTCAATCACCTTCTACTTATGAGTTCAAAACTCTTTTCAGATTCATTTGTCCACTTGAAAATACCCCCTTCAAGCATTCGGTGATAAGGGTAATGATAATGATGAATCCTTTGATGAACTATCAATAGAAAGATGCTAGATCATGAAAACTTCAAATGTCATGAAGTGAATTTAGAGTAAGCCAGCTTGTGATTGTCTAAATCTTTCTTGAATCCATTTATATTCCTTTGATAGAAACGACATAGCCCCAAAAGATAAGGCTATCGGTGAAGAAGTGACATTTCCAAGTTAGCGAACTACTTTTGCTCTCTTAAAGTATTAAACAGTTGTCGAAGATGCTCCAAGCATTGTACGCTATGTTTGCTATACACTAAAATATCATCAAAATATACAAAACAATAAAATTCCCAATAAAATGTCTAAAGACATGATTCATAAGGCACATAAAAGTAATAGGTGCATTAGAAAGTCCGAAAGACATAACTATCCATTCATAGAGGCCATCCCTTATCTTGAAGGTGGTTTTTCATTCATCTTCAAGTCTCATTTGGATTTGATGATAGCCACTCTGAAGATCTATCTTAGAGAAGATAGTGGCTCCGTGAAGTTGGTTAAGAAGATAATCAATGCGAGGTATTGAAAAGCGGTACTTGATGGTAATTTTGTTTACTACTCTACTATCAACACACATCCACCATGTTTCATGCTTCTTCCACATGAGAAGGTTGGAACAACACATGGACTCATGCTTTCTCTTATCAAGCCTGTAGTCAAAAACTCTTTGACCTGTCTTTGTATCTCTTTATGCTCCTTAGGACTCATTCTATAGGTTGTCTTGTTGGAAATGACAACATCGGACACAAAGTTAATGTAATGTCGAATGCCTCTCATAGGAAAAGGTTCGGAGGAATCTCTTCCGGAATGACATCATGAAATTCGTCAAGAAGAGGTTGCTTATGGGAGGAGGTTCATTCTTTTCTCCATTTTATTCTAACACCACAAAAAATTTATTAGCACACTTCATCACGCTCCCAAAATCATATAGAGAAAGTAAATTGTTTCTCTCTAGTTTGGGAGGTTTGGGAAAACGCTCTAATTTGGAGGGACCCAAGATGTAACCTTCAATCCATTTTTGATAAAAGCATAAGTATTTTTGAACCCATCATAAATAACCTTTCTCTGATATTGCCATGTCTACCAAGAAGCAAATGACAAGAATCTATGGGCACGACATCACATATTACCTCATTACTATAATTCTTTTTAATAGAAAATTGAACTAAACAACACTTATTTAATCTTACCTCATTCCTTTTGTGAAGCCAAGTAAGGTTGTAAGACTATGGGTGTGATTCTTTCTTGATTTTCAATTTCTCCACCATGTTGGCTATCACCACATTTTCACAACTCCCTCCATCAATTATGACATCACAAACTTTGTCATGAGAAGTGCATATTATGTGAAAGATGTTATGAATCCAATCATCATGGATTGCACTTAAACTTCAAAAAAAAAAAAAAAAAAAAAAAAAAAAAAAAAGACAAGAGATTCTCCCATGTCAGCATAAGTAACTTATTCTTCTTTTTCTTCTAGTGTCTCATCAATTGAAACATTGTCACCATTATTTTTAATTAACTCTTCTTCAACAAGAGGCACAATTTTGCAGTTGGGACAATCGGAGGCATTATGGAAAAATCATTGGCACTTAAAACATTTGCGAGAGTTGGCATTAGATGAACTTGGATGACTACAGCCGATTGTGTTATCATTCTTAGAGAATGTTCTAATTGATGTCACTTTACCCATTGATGTTTATTTAGTAAAGGAGGTATTCCTTTAGTTAGAAAGATCATCCTTAAGAGATTGATGACTACTTCTACTAGCTTCTTTAAGTTGTTTCTCCACCTTAAGTGCTAGCTTGATAACATGATTATAAGTTCACTAAGGTTGCAATTAAACAACATTGTCAATTTTTGCCCATAACCAAACAAGATAGCGAGCTATAGTTTTCTCTTCGGGTTCAACGATGTTACATCTCATCATGGGGGGATTAAACTCTACTATATATTCTTTCAAAAACATCTCCTTTTGTTTGAAATTATGAAACTTGAGGCAAGTATATTGTCTGTAGTTATCCAACAAAAAATTTCTCTTAAGTTCATTTCTCATCTTCCCCAGCCCAAGTAATAATGTGACTTCTTCTTTCATGAGCTTGTTGTTTCTTTAGATTCTCCCACCATAAGGAGGCATGTTTCTTTAACTTGATGGCAACGATTTTTACTTTGTAATGATCTGATAGATCCTTATAATCGAAACTTACTCTACGAGTGTAACCGATTAAGAAAGTCATCCGGTTGTATCCTTCCTTCAAATTTTGGAATATCAACTTTCACATCTAAATGATCTCGTTGGAACTCATAGTCCCTTAAAGCATGATGATGGAGAAAAACTTCTTCATTTGATGCTCAACTCTTAGCGTGATGGAAGAGGTTAACCTCTTCTCTCTCATCATTAGAAGATTCATCCTCTAAATTATGATGGGAATCACCATGTTCAAAAGGTTCATAGTTCTCAAAACGTTGCTGGAGTTGCTACACTTGTCTCCTTAATCACTTTAACATAATGGAGGAATCTTTTGGGAGCTGGAGATGCTTTGACATTAGGCCCATGATGATGATGATGACCAGCCATGATCACCAAAACTCTAATGCCAATTTGATACTGGATAACACACGAACACACTCACAATTGATAGGGAAGCTCACCACCCATAAGAATCCATCAAAGGGATACAAAGCAAAAGATAGATATGCTTACCACTCAATGGAATCTACTAAAGAGATACATAACAAATTCACCACCAATCAGAATCCATCGAAAGGATATGAGTTACAGAAGAAATCCTTTTTTCTTAATAAGCGAAAAGTTGATTCTATTTCAAATATCAATCTCTCTCTACAAAACCTATACACAACTTATATAAGACAAAACTTGGAACAACCCTCCAAGTTCAAAATAAAAAATTTGAGTTTCAAGATTCAATTAACTAAGACTTTTGATCATATATTCGAAATACAACTAATTAGACTCATAACTACAAACTTAGGATTTGGAAAAGTCACACAAGACATCAAACTCACTACTTTGGGTTTCTCATGGTCAACCTAGACAATCTGTAGTAAAATGACCACAACTTCCTCTAAAAAAATCTAAATTTCACACTGTTTATTGCATTGGAAACTAAACTCATAGAGATTTTCATTTGTGTATGGCTTGTAGGAAAATTCACACGGATTTAATACAGATTTACTTCAAAAGTTACCTCATAATTGTTGATTGAGACTATTAAAACTTCACCAAGTCAATGTTCTCTTAGAGTTAAGTCATTAGAAGTGTCATGAGACACTAGTGTCATCATGGGTGGCCAATTGACGGACCCTTGCCTCGTATTTGACCCATGTCCCATTTTGGGAGTTGGTCAAGAGGGCTATCAATGAGATCGACTAAGCGAACTTTCTTAATCTTGTGACCGCCTTCTTAAGTTGGATCAAGCTCGAGTCATGCTAGGGTTGCAAAGTGTTGGCTGGATTCTTGTTTGTGGGTGTATTAGTACGTAGTGGAATAGTCTCTAGAACCTTCCTATGTCCCCAGACATTGAATCAGATAGAGAGACTAGAGGATTTTTCTTGAAGTTGTCCATTCAACCATTAGACATATTTTAGGCGAATTTGGAAGGGGAGGATTCCTCCCTCAATGGGTTCTTTCTACTTTTAATACAAGGACTTTTATAAACAAAACTCATAATAAGTCTAAAAAGATGGTGAAAAATCAAACTAAAATGGTAGAAATGCAACTCCAATTTATTAGAACAACATAAAACCTATGGTGGTAGAAATCCCCATCATGCAACGCATAGGGTTGAAATCTTACACAATATTGCCACAATGGTCATTTTCAAAATGGAATAACATAAAAGTAATAAAATGGTGTAAAGTAGAACATTGGGTAATACTCTTCTTGGAGGAACAAAGACTAAACTAATTATGAACTTGATTAGGAACAAGTTCTATGTTTGCAAGAATTGATGTCAAGTTGATGCGGTTGAGTGTGGATCCCCTTCTTTGTTGATCAACCTTTCTATTTATAATCATTTTGCCAGTTATTCTCATAGATTCAATTTGTTCTAGGTGTATGTCTTTCCAATGTTCTATTACCTGTCCCCATGTCATTTTGCTTCTCTTGGCTTCGGTAACTTCCTCTAACCGAATAGAACTGATTTCTTCCTTTGATGCATCTTGACATCTGTCCCATGTCATTTATCCTTCTTATTTTATCCCTTTGCAAATTCTAATGGTTGCTATTTTTTAGTTAGCTTTCCTTCCCACATGGTGGAAATCAAATGCTTCTCTTTTTCAGGTTACAACTATATTTTCCCCTCCCTCATCATGCCTATTATGTTTGCCACATGACTTAATCTTATCTTCTTATCCCTAATAGTAGGATTTCGGTGCCAACAACAAGGTTATTCTAGGCTTGGAGCTTGACTTGGCTTTGCTCTCCTTGCCTAGAGCCAACTGTAATATTGGGCCACTTTAGGCTGCACCTTCTATATCTTGTAAGCACATAATCCAAAGTCCATGCCTAAAGTCATTAGAAGAAGTTATCAAATATGTTTATCATCTTTAATATGTGAATTTTATAATATTATACAATTATCTAACAAACCGAGGCTCCCTAAGAAATATTGGACTCTTCTAGTTAAACAAGCTTGTGTGAGGTTGGGGCTTTGCTTGCGAGTTACTAAGTTCAACTCACTTAGCTAATTGACAGAATTATTGGGCACAAGCACCAGTGAATGACACTTGTGCCTTCGTTTGGTTATTAAAATGATTGAGTTCGAGATTATTAACCATGTGATTGTCAAAATTATGCATAGAAAGGATTAGAGGAATGAATAAGTGAGCCTGATCATGTTGGTAATGAGTTTCAAGTTGTGTGAAAAGAATCCATTGCTGCTGTATAAAGAGCTTAATAGAGAAGAATCATAAAATATAATTTTTAATTTCTCTGTTTACTTTGAATTTTCTAGAAAATTAAATTTTCACTAGATTTTATGAGAAACCAGATTTAGATATCTAATAAGCCAGTGATCACTATACAAAATCCTAGGACTTAAAACAATGAAGATAAAGGAGAATACCTCAATTGCTTAATCAGACACAGTTGATATTTCAACTCAATTTCCTTGAAATCCATACATTATTCAAGATTCTCTACATTTATTATGCCTTTAAACAGATTATTGCTACACACGTGTAAAGGTTCTTGAGAAGTCAAAAAGTCATATCTTTTTTATAAGTCAAAGTATCTTAGATGTAGTGCAACAACTCGCAAACTGGTTCATGAAACATTTTGACCATAGTGAGTAAAATATGACACTTAAACTTTAAACAACCATAAATTTTAATTTTGAAGTCAGATTTTGAAGTTTAAGTACTTAAAACAACCAATTCGATGAGTTCTACACTGTCTAAAACACTAACATTGTTTGAGATTGAGAAGGCTCCTAAATTCCATCATTTAGGTCATGAAACAACTACTTTTAGTTAAATTTTGCTGATTCGGGCAACTTCATATTTTCACATATTTTGGGGAATCTTCGATAGAATTTTTTTGGTATGTTTTTACGAGTTATTTTAAGAACAATAGGTTGGTTTTGGTCAAATTAGAAAATTTTCATTTTTAATAAATTTCTTTGTTATTTTAGCAATTACGAATGTAATAGGAGTTTGAGTCTTTTAGGACTTTTCTATTTTAGGACTTGGTCTATAAATAAGCTATTGTAATCGAAAAGAAGGTAGTTTTGAATGAAATTTTAAGTTGTAGATTGAGAATTCTATCTACCCTAGTTCTTGTGCATTTTCTTAACTTGTGAAAATCAACAAGTCCCATTAGTCCGGATATTTTCTTATGAAAATCACCAGTTTCATTAAGAGGTTATGTTCAATTGGTTAGCTGTATTCATTCCTAATCGCTCACTACTTCAACCTCTTTTAGATCGGTTTTTAAGAAATCAACGTCTTGACAAGTGTGAGATCCTAATAAAAATATTATCCATAGCTAGGCTATGGGATCCAATTCCTCAATCCTAGTCCACCTGCTTTTGAGAAATCAATAAACTTCTAGTACTTAATAACTTGGTGCCTATTAACAGATTGCAATTGAACTTCTAAGGAAAAGGAAATAGAAATTTCACAAATGTGTCATTACACCTATACAATATTCCTTAATGGGATTTAGGAAAATAAACTTTTCATTGCCGAACTCTATTGGGCTATAGTAAATGATCTATGGAAAAATAATGACTATATTAGATAACTGGAAAAGTTTTGAAAAAATAAATGTATACACTAAATAATGATTCTATTAAATTATTTGACAATCTCCTTATTAGATCCCATTGAATCTGAATTTTTTTATGTTCGATCAAACTATGTCTATCACAAATTGAATAAAACTTTTAAGTATAAGGATAGAGATTCCTTGTTGGACATTTACAACCCCTCAAGGGTCAAAAAGGTTATTCAATTTACCCATAATACAGCCATCAATTGGAAGAATTGGTTAGCAACTCAAAATAAATTTCAATATAACTTCGAGACATACAAATTTCTGAAGTCTATGGACAAGTTTGTAGAACAACAATTATTCTAATAGTCAATTTATACCAAGTGTTTTTATAAAGGATCTAAATTAGCACATTTACATATTGCACCCACATATATGCTTAAGAGTCTCACTTCAATGACTGAGATTATATCACCTCATTATCATATGAAAAACTTGTTAAAAAGGTGTCCAACATCATTGTTAGTTATAGAATTTCATGACTACAAGAACTAGATCACCAAACTTTATTGTACATTTCATTGTGTGTGATATCTTATTATGACCAGATATTTCTTATCGCATCTCATGAGATCAAATATTATCTATCATAAAGAGATATATGTATGTGATGATGGAATAAGAGGTTTTCTTTTATTAAATTAACAAATAAACAAATGTATCCAAGTTTATGTTGCTATTAAACACAATGATCGGCCAAGAATTAGGGTTGAAGTCAATTTTCAGCTAAACACAAGCTTGCATATAGCTCAAGTGAAATTGTGGAAAGCAATTCTGTTTTACCAAAATGCATTCACCAGATATGTGCATCAAGTGCAAAAGACATGTAGGTTACTTTTTTTCCCTAATAATGCTGATTAGGGCTAGCTTCTTGACACGTGACAAAGAAGAGATGGAGAAGCTGGGAATCTATACAGATTTTTAAAATTTTATTTCGTTAACTCTGTTTTGACTAAACTGTAGTCTGCTTTCCGAGCTACCCATTATCTTCAGACGATCCATACCAATGCCACTATCGACAACGTTGGCGTAGTGTCTGCCAACACCAGGTTGGTGCTATCTCGATGCAGAACACCAACATAACAAAGCCAATTGGTTTCTTAACAGCCACTTGGCAATCCCTTCAAAGTTGAACTTTCAAAACAATGATGAGCCTCACCAACATGGCTGGTCCAACAGAAGTTAGACACATGGCATCAACAATGACCACCTGTCATTTCCTCAACACATACGAACAGTGGGAGTCTTAGGTGGACTTACTGTCCACATGGCTTGCAATTAAAGCAGTTTTACACGTGAAACCAAAGCTTACTTTGGAATCACAATGAACACAACATGATACATGGCCGCCGGAAAGAGGGTTATATCTATATATATATATATATATATATATATATATATATATATATATATATATAAAAGAGACTTTGAAGAGGGAGA
>JAOXJP010245331.1:0-22675 GCA_025762735.1 Platanus orientalis | reverse complement strand
GGGTTGAATAATATTTAAAAAGAACCGAAAAAATTATAGATATCCTATTCACCCCCCTCTAGGAATATCACCAATAAGCCCTAAAACATATTGCAAGTCAAAACCCCAAAATACCACCAAATAAGTTTGGATATTCAGTCCCAATCGGGTATAAATTTTGGCCTCGAGTTTGTTGTGAAAAAATGGATTGTATTTGATTTTGCAGCAACGTGAATCCAAACGAGAAATCACAAACGTAAAAGAAATATAACGCAAACACAAGATATACATGGTTTGGAAAGATTGCTTACAAGTGAAGACAATTAATAACTTCCACTAAAGGATGATTTCAAAGTACAAAAGGTTTTCCCAAAACCCAAAAACTAAACCCCAAAGAAAACACAAATAACTCTAAAAAAGTCTTCCTACACAAAACATGACTATATAAAAAGCGATGTGCATCTAAAGAAACCCAATAACATATTACAGGTCAAACCCCCAACATACCCCTCAAAACAGGTCCGGGTCTTCGGACCCAAATCATATCAAAATACGAATCAAAATTTTGGTAGAGGCCTTCAAGTTTGTTGTGATAAAATGGATCAAATTCAAGTTTGTCGCAACGTGAATCAAAATTAGAAAATGGCAAACGCAAAAGAACAATCACACAAGCATAAGATTTATGTGGTTTGGCAAGATTCCCTACATCCACTAGCAAAGAAGATTAATAACTTCCACTAAACAAAGATTTAAAAGTACAAAAGGTTTCCCATAACCCAAAGAAAACACCAAGAACTCTATAAAAAAACGTCTTACACAAAACTTACTAAAAGGACTCTTTAAAAGCAATGTGCATCCCAATAAATTCTACAACGTATTGTTGGTTAAACCCCTAAAATACCCCTCACCAAACAGGTTAGGGTCGTTACACCTATATCAGGTCAGAATTTTGGTAGGGGGCTTCAAGTCTGTTGAGATAAAATGAGTCGGATTCGAATTTGCTACAACGTGAATCAAAACAAGAAAACGGTAAACACAAAAGAACAATCACACAAACACAAGATATACATGGTTCGACATGATTACTTACATCCATGGGAGAAGATGATCAAGAACTTCAACTAAATAAATATTACATAGGACAAAAGGTTTTCCCAAAACCCAAAATGAAATCCCAAAGATAACCCCATTGAACTCTCAAAAAATCGTCTTACACAAAACCTGCGAATCGGCCTCCTTATAGTGACGGGCATCATAAGAAACTCTACAACATATTGCAAGTCAAACCCCCCAAAACAAGTTTAGGTTGTATGAGCCAAATCATATCAAAAATTTCAGCCAGGGGCTTCGAGCTTGTTGTGACAAAACAGATTGGATACATGTTCAAAAAAACATGAATCAAAATAAGAAAAAAAAAACAAAGAAATGCAACAAAAAAAAATCACACAAACATAAGATTTACAAGGTTTGACAAGATTACCTACAACCATGAGCGAAGACAATCAAGAACTTCCACTAAACAAAGATTACATAAAGTATAAAGAGTTTTTCCAAAACCCAAAAATGAAACCCCAAAGAACTCTAAAACTTTCATCATACATAAAACCTGTGAACAAGACACTTCATAGAATTGTGCATCCCTACAAACCCTATAACATATTGCAAGTCGAACCTGTAAAATACCCACAAAATTGGTTTAGGTTGTCAGACCAAATTCAAGTCAAAATATTAGTCAGAAATTTCAGCTGGGGGCTTTAAGTTTATTGTGACAAAATAGATTGAAATTAAATTTGCGACAGCATGAATCAAAACAAGGAAAAAAAACAAATGAAAAAGAATAATCACACAAACACAAGATTTACGTGGTTTGGAAATAATACCTACATCCATGGGCATGGACAATCAAGAACTTCCTCTAAATGAAGATTATAGAGTACAAAAGATTTTCCCAAACAAAAGCTCAAAGAACTCTCAAAAGATTGTCTTAAACAAAACCAACAAGCAAGCCTCTTTATAGTGGTGCACATCCCAATAAAACCTATTACATATTGTGGGTCAAACCCCCAAAATACCCCCTAAACTAGTTTCAGGTCGTTAGACCCAAATTGGGATAAAATACAAGACAAATTTTTTTGTCAGGGGCTTCAAGTTTTTTGTGATAAAATGGATAGAATTCAAATTTGTGGTAGTGTCAATCAAAACAAGAAAACAACAAATGCAAATGAACAATCACACAAACGCAAGATTTACATGGTTCGACAAGATTTCTTACATCCACGGGCAAAGACGATCACGAACTTCCACTAAGCAAAGATTACAAAATACAATTTCCAAAACTGAAAAAATGAAATCCAAAGAACTCTCAAGAAATCTTCTTACAAAAACTTTCAAACATGGATATTTAAAAGCAATGTGTATCCCAAGAAACCCTACACATATAGAAAGTTAAACCCCCTAAATACACTCCCCCCCCAAAACAAGTTCAAGTCATCGGACTAAATCGGGTCAAAAATTTTGGTAGGGGGCTTCGAGTTTGTTGTGATAAAATGAATCAAATTCAAGTTTACGGTTGTGTGAATCAAAATGACAAAACAACAACGGAAAACAATCACACCAGTTTTTTTAAATCTATGGGCAAAGACGATAACAAATTTCCATTATCGAAGATTACATAGTACAATAGATTTTCTTAAACCCAAAAACGAAACCCCAAAGAAGTCACAAAATCATACTACTCAAAACCTACGAATAGGCTCTTTCAAAATCAGCACACATCATAAGAAATCCTACAACATATTGTGGGTCAAACCCCTAAAATAACTTTGAAAATAGGTTTAGGTCATCAATCCCAAGTCAGGTCAAAATCTTGGCAAGGGTTTGTTGTGTTAAAATAGATTGGATTCGATTTACAGCGGTGTGAATCAAAAGAAGAAAATAGTAAATGCAAGATTTATGTGGTTTGACAAGATTGCCTACATCCATGGGCGAAGACGATAAAGAGCTTCAAGTAAACAAAGATTATAAAGTACAAAAGATTTTCCCATAACCAAAAAAGGAAATCCCAAAGAAAACCCCAATGAACTCTCTAAATATCTAATTACATAAAACTTTCGAACATGCCTCTTTATAGTGGCAAACATCCTAATAAACCCTACGACATATTACGGGTTAAAACCACAAATATGACCTATAAGTGGTTCAAGTTGTTGGTACCAAATTGGGTCAAATTTTTTGGCCAGGGGCTTCGAGTTTGGAGTGACAAAATGGATTGAATACAAGTTTGCATCAACGTGAATCAAAATAAGAAAATAAAAAACGCAAAAAAATAATAATAATAATAAAATCACACAAATACAAGATTTACATGGTTTGGCAAAATTGCCTACATCCACGGGCAAATCATATCAAGAACTTCCAGTAAACAAATATTACCCAAAGTATAAAAGGTTTTCCTAAAACCCATAAATGAAACCCAAAGGAAAATCCAAAAGAACACTTAATAATCCAACTTGTACAAAACCTGCTAACATACCTCTTTATAGCATCATGTATCCCAAGAAACCCTACAACATATTGAGATTCAAACCCTCAAAATACATTGCAAAATTGGTTAAGGTCGTTGGACCCAAATCAAGTCACAATACAGGTAAAAAAATTTGACTAGGAGCTTCGAGTTAGTTATGAAAATCTAGCTTAGATACGAGTTAGTAGTAGGGTGAATCAAAATGAGAAAACAAAAAACGAAAAAAGAACATAAACACAAACACAAGATTTGCGTGGTTCAACAATATTGCATGCATCCATGAGCATAGATGATCAAGAAATTCCACTAAACAAAGATTATAAAGAATAAAAGAATTTTCCAAAACCCAAAATATAAACTCCAAAGAACTCTCAAAAAATCATCTTACATAAAACTAAAAAATAGGCCTCTAATAGCAGTGTGCATGCCAAGACACCCTACAACATATTGTAGGTAAAATCCTCAAATAACCCCCTAAAACTAGTTCGAAGTGTCAGATCCAAATCTAGTCAAAATACAGGGCAAAAAATTTGGTAGGGGGGTTCGTGTTTGCTGTGACAAAATGAATCGGATTCGAGTTTGTTGCAACATGAATCAAAATGAGAAAACAACAAACGTAAATGACCCATAAACACAAGATTTATGTGGTTTAGCAAGATTGCCTACATCCTTGGGCGAAGATGATGAAGAACTTCCACTAAGCAAAGATTACAATGTACAAAAGGTTTTCCCAACACTAAAAGATGAAACCCCAAAAAATACTAAAAAACTTGTATTACACAAAACCTGTGAACATGGCTATTTATAAGCTGCAGGCATTCAAAGAAACCCAACAACATATAGTGGGTCATTCCCCCCATAAAAAAAAAGAAATAGGTTTGAGTTGTTAGACCCAAGTCAGTTTAAAATATGGCTCAAAAAATTTGGCCCAGTGCATCGAGTTTATTGTGACAAAATGGATCAGAACAGAGTTTGCAGATGCATTAATCAAAAAAGAAAACAACAAATGGAAAAGAACAACCACACAAACACAAGATTTACATGGTTTGGTAAGATTGCCTAAATCCACTAGCGAAGATGATCAATAACTTCAACTAAATGAAGATTACAAAGTAGAAAAGTTTTTCCAAAAACCAAAAAATGAATCCCCAAAGAAAACCACAAAGAACTCTCAAAATTTCATCTTACATAAAACAAGCCAAAAGGCCTCTTTATTGGTGAAATACATCCCAAAAAACCCTACAAAATATTGCAGGTCAAACCCCCAGATTACACCTCAAAACTGGTTCAGGTTGTCGAACGCAAATCGGGTCAAACATTTTGACCAAGTCGTCAAGTTTATTCTGACAAAATGGATTAGATACTAGTTTACGGCAGCATGAATAAAAAAAACAAAAAACAAACAAACACAAACAAACAAACAATGACACGAAATTTATGTGATTCAGCAAGATTACCAACATCAATGGGCAAAGATGGTCAAGAATTGCCACTAAACAAAGATTACACAAAATATAAAAAGTTTCCTCAAAATCAAAAAACAAAACCCCAAAGAACTCTAAAAAAATTGTCTTACACAAAGCTTATGAATATGACTCTTTATAGCGTCGTGCATCCCAATAAATCATATAACATATTATGGGTCATACCCTCAAAATACCCCTCAAATGGGTTGGATCATCGGACCCGAATCATATTAAAAAAAGCATGTCAAAAATTCCAGTCAGGGGCATCGAATTTTTTGTGAAAAAATAGATAGGATTAAAGTTTACGACTACGTGAATCAAAACTAGAAAAGATAAACAAAAAAGAACAATCAAACAAACACAAGATTTATGTGGTTTGGCAATATAGACTACATCCACAAAGCGTAGACAATCAAGAACTTCCAATAAGTGAAGATTGTTAAGTACAATTTTTTCCCAAAAACAAAACGAAACCCAAAAGAACTCTCAAATAATTGTCTTACACAAAACCTGCAAACAAAGCTTTTTATAGCAATGCACATCCCAAGAAAGCCAACAACATATTTCGGATCAAACCCTAACCCTCCAAAACCAGTTCAGGTCGTTGCACCCAAATAGGGTAAATTTTTTTGGCAAGGATCTTAAATCTTGTTGTGACAAAACGAATTGGATTTGATTTTGTATCAGCATGAATCAAAATGAGAAAATAGTAAACACAAAAGAACAATCATATAAACACAAGATTTATTTGGGTCGGCAAGATTACCTACATCCTCAAGGGAAGACAAAGAGCTTCCATTAAAGTGATTAAACTAAGATTACAAAATATCAAAGGTTTTCTCAAAACCCCAAAGAATATTCAAAAAAATTGTCTTATACAAAACCTATGAACCTGCCTCTTTATAGCGCGATAGATACCAAGAAATCCTATAAGATATTACATGTTAAACACCCAAAATGCCCCCTAAAACTATTTCGACTCATCGGGCCTAAATCCAATCAAAAATTTTGGCCTCGGGCTTCGAGTTTGTTATGAAAAAACATATCGGATTTGAGTTGGCGGCAACATATTTCAAGATGAGAAAACTACAAACGTAATAGGACAATCACACAAACACAAGATGTATGGGGTTTGGCAAGATTTCTTAATTGCCTACGTCTAGATGTAAAGACGATAAAGAAATTAAATTAAATGAAGATTATGAAGTACAAAAGGGTTTCCTAAAACCCATAAAGGAAAACCCAAAAGAACCCTCAAAAAATTGTCTTACACAAAACCTGTGAACATGCCTCTTTACAATGGCATGCACCCCAAGAAACCCTACAACAATTAAGGTTCATACTCCTAAAATACCCCTAAGAAACTAGTTCAGGTCATTGAACTCAAATCATGTCAAAAAATTTAGCCGGGGCATTGAATTTGTTATGACAAAACGGATTGGATTCAAGTTTGCAGCAACATGATCAAAATGGGAAAACAACAAACATATAAATTAAAAAAAATCACACAACAAGAGATTTACATGGTTTGGAAAGATTGCCTTCATCCATGGGTGAAGATGATTAAGAACTTCCACTAAACAAAGATTACATAAAGTATAAAAGAGTTTTTCCAAAACCCAAAAAAGAAACCCCAAAGAAATTTAAAAATGCAATCTTAAACAAAAATTTTGAATTGGGAACTTTATAAATGTATGCATCCCAAGAGACCCAACAACATATTGTGGTCAAACCCCCGAGATACCCCCCAAATAAGTTCAAGATGTCAGATCCACATCAAGTCAAAAAATTTGGCTAGGGGATTCGAGTTTGTTGTGGAAAAATGGATCGGATTTGATTTTGCGACGATGTGTGTCATAATGGGAAAACCACAAACATAAAAGAACAATCCCACAAACATAAGATTTACGTGGTTTGGCTATATTGCCTACGACCACGGGCGGAGATAATCAATAATTTTCATTAAACCAAGATTACAAAGTACAAAATCTTTTCCGAAAACCCAAAAACAAAACCCAAAAAAAAAATGGCATAGAACTCTTAAAAAATTGTCTTATACAAAACCTACGAAGATGACTCTTCAAAGCGGCATGCATCCCAAGAAACCCCATAACATATTACGAGTCAAACCCCCAAAATACCCTTTAAAACTGGTTTAGGTCGTCAGACCCAATCGAGTAAAAAAAATTGGTTGGGGGCTTCGAGTTTGTTGTGATAAGACAAATCAAATTCGAGTTTGTGGCAACACAAATCAAAACGAAAAAGAATAATCACATAAACACAAAATTTACAATGTTTGGAAAGATTGCCTACATCCATGGGCGAAGACAATAAAAAACTTCCATTAAACGAGGATTATAAAGTACAATTTTTTCCACAAAAAACAAAGAACTCTAAAAAAGTCTTCTTACACATAACCTGCGAACATGCCTCTTTATAGTGGTACACATCCTAAGAAACCCTACAAGATATTGTGGGTCAAACCCCTAAAATATGCCCGAAAACCTTTTTTGGTGTTCAAACCCAAATTGGGTCAAAATTTTCAACCATGTCTTCAAGTTTGTTGTGAAAAAAAAAAAAGGATAGGATTCTAGTTTATGATAACATGAATCAAAATGAGAAAATACCAAATGCAAAAGAACAATCAGACAAACAAAAGATTTTTGTGGTTAGGAAATATTTCCTACTTCCACGAGAAAAACAACCAAGAACTTCCACTAAACAAAGATTACATAAATTATAAAAATGTTTTTCCAAAACCCAAAAATGAAATCCTAAAGAACTCTAAAAAAATGTATTAGACAAACCCTCCAAACATGCCTCTTTTATAGCGTTGTGCATCACAACAAACCTTACAACATATTGTGCGTTTACCATCAATATATTTTTTAGGGTTTCTTAGGATGCACTCCACTATAAATCAGATCAAAATATGGGTTAAATTTTTTTTGCTCTGTGCTTTGAGTTTGTTGTGATGAAACAGATCAGAATCAAGTTTGTCCTAGCATAAATCAAAATGAAAAAACAACAATTGCAAAAGAACAATCACATAAATATAAAATTAATGTGGCTCCACAAGATTGCCTACATCCATGAGCGAAGGCAATCAAGAACTTGCACTAAACAAATATTAATTACAATGTACAAAAGGTTTTCCCAAACACTGAAAACGAAACCCCAAAGAACTCTTAAAAAATCGTCCAACACAAAACCTAAGAACATAGTTCTTTTAAAAGTGGTGCATATCCCAAGAAACCTTACGCAATATTTTGGGTCAAACCCCCAAATCGAGTTTGGGTTATAAGACCCAAATCGGGTCAAAATACGGGTCAAAAATTTTAGTCATGGCTTTCGAGTATGTTGCGACAAAATGGATCGAATTTGAGTTTGTGGCAGTATGAATCATAACGTGAAATTAGCAGACCCAAAAGAATAATCACGTAAACAACAGATTATCACGGTTCGGCAAGATTTCCTACATCCACGGGCGAAGGCGATTAAGAACTTCCACTAAACAAAGATTACAAAGTACAAAACATTTTTCTAAAATCTAAAAAGGAAACCCTAAATAAAACAGCAAAGAACTTTCAAAAACATTTATTACATAAAACTTGTGACCAAGTCTCTTTATAGCGGTGTACATCCCAAGAAACCCTACAAGATTGCGGGTAAACCAACAAAATACCCTCCAAAACTGGTTTGGGTCCTCATACCTAAATCAAGTTAAAAATTTTGGCTGAGGGTTTCGATTTTGTTGTGAGAAAATGAGTAGGATTCAAGTTTGTGATAGCATGAATCAAAATGAAAAAAAAATGGCAAATGCAAAAAAAATAATCACACAAACACAATATTTACGTGGTTCAACAATATTGCCTACATCTATAGGCAAAGATGATTAATAACTTTCACTAAACAAATATTGCAAAGTGCAAAAGGTTTTCATAAATCCCAAAAATGAACCCCCAAAGAAAACAACAAAAGAACTCTTAAAAATCATATTAAACCAACATGTTGACATGGCTTTATAAAAGCAGTGTATATCCCAAGAAACCCTACAACATATTCCGGGTCAAACCACATAAATACCTCCAAAACATGTTTGGGTTGTCAAACCCAAATTGGGTCAACATTTTTGGCAGGGAGCTTTAAGTTTGTGGTGATAAAATGGATAGGATTCGAGTTTGTTGCAGTGTGAGTCAAAACAGGAAAATAGCAAACGAAAAGTAATAATCACATAAACACAAGATTTACGAGGTTCGACGAGATTGCCTAGATGTACGGACGGAGATGATTAATAACTTCCACTAAATAAAAAATTACAAATTACAAATTACAAGAGGTTTTCCCAAAACCCAAAAATGAAATCATAAAGAACTCTGAGAAAATCCTCTAATTGAAAACCTTCAAATAGGACTCTTTAAAAGTGGCATGCAACCCAAGAAAAACCAACAACATATTGTGGGTTAAACCCCTAAAAGGGATTAGGTCATTGAACCAAAATTAGGTCAAATATGGCTTAAAATGTTTGGTAGTGGTCTTCGAGTTTGTTGTGATAAAATAGATCAGATTCGAGTTTGTAACAGCGTTAATCAAAACGAGAAAACAACAAATGCAAAAGAACAACCATAAGATTATGTGGTTCGGGAAGATTTCCAACATCTATCGGTAAGGATGATCAAGAACTTCAACTAAACGAAGATTACAGAGTACAAACGGTTTTTCCATAACTCAAAAATAAAATCCCAAAGAAAACCTCATAGTACTATCTAAAAAGCATCTTACATAAACCCTATGAATAGGCTCTTTATAACAATGCACATCCTAAGAAACCTATAAACCCCCCCAAAATACAACCCCAAACTGGTTTGGGTTGTCTAGCCCAAATTGGGTTAAAAATTTCATTCTAAGCTCTGAGTTTGTTGTGAAAAAAAAAATGGATTGGAATCTAGTTTGCAATAGTGTAAATCAAAACAAGAAACCAGAAAATACAAAAAACAATCACACAAACACATTGTATTTACTTGGTTCAACAATATTGCTCACATCCACAACCGAAGACAATCAAGAATTTCCATTAAATGAAGCTTACAAAAAGTAAAAAAGGTTTTTCCAAAACCCGAAAACGAAAGCCCAATAAAAAAACCCCCCAAAACTCTCAAAAAATCATGTTACATAAAACTTGCGAATATGCCTCTTTATAGCGTTGTGCATCCCTAGAAATCCTACAACATATTGTAGGCCAAACCCTCAAAATGCCCCCTCCAATTTTGCTTCAGGTTGTTGGACCCAAATCAGTTCAAAATGTGGGTAAATTTTTTTGGAGGCTTCGAGTTTGTTTCGAAAATATAGATTCGATTTGGGTTTGCAACAATGTGAATCAAAACAAGAAAACAACAAACAAAAAAGAACAATCACACAAACACCAGATTCATGTGGTTTTACAATACTGCTTACATCCCCGGGCATAGACAATCAAGAACTTCCATTAAACGAAGATTATGAAATGTAGAATATTTTCCCCAAACCTAGGAATGAAACCCCAAAGAACTCTTAGAAAATCATCTTACAAAAAACTTGTAAACATGCCTCTCAATTGCAGTGTGTATCCCAAGAAACCCTACGACATAATGTGGGTCAAACCACCAAAACCAATTTGGGTTGTTGAACCCAAATTAGATCAAAATACTAGTAAAAATTATTGGCTGAGAGCTTCGAGTATATTGTGACAATACAAATTGGATTCAAGTTTCTACAAACCTTAATCAAAATGAGAAAATAGATAACTCAAATGAACAATCACACTAACACATGATTTAAATAGTTCGACAAGATTGCCAACATCGACAAGCGAATACGATCAAGAACTTCCACCAAAGGAAGATTACGAAGTACAAAAGGCTTTTCCAAAACCAAAAAATGAAACTCCAAAGAAAACTGCAAAGAACAATAAAAAAATTGTCTTTCATAAAACCTGTGAACTGGGCTCTTTATAGTAGTGTGCATCACAAGAAACCTTAGAAAATATCGCAAGTCAAACCCCCCAAAATACCACCCAAAACCATTTATGGTTGTCAAACCTAAATTGGGTCAAAATACATATCAAAAATTTCAGTTGGGTGCTTCAAGTTTGTGGATGCATGAATTTAAACAAGAAAACTGCAAACGTAAAAGAATAATCACACAAATACAAAATCTGCTTGGTTTAGTAAGATTGCCTGCATCCATAATAGAAAACGATCAAGAACTACCACTAAACAAATATTACAAAGTACAAAAGATTTTCCAAAATCCAAAAAGGAAACCCTAAAGATATCTTAAAAAATCATATCACATAAAACTTGCGAACATTCCTCTTTTATAACAATGTGCATCCCATGAAACCATACAACATATTATGGGACAAACCACCAAAATACCCCACAACCAGTTCTGATCATCGGAACTAAATTGGGTAAAAAAAATTGGCTGGGGCTTTTAAGTTTGTTGTAACAAAATGGATCAAATTCAAGCTTGCGGCAGCTTGAATCAAAAAGAGAAAATAGAAAATGCAAAAGAACAATCACACAAACACAAAATTTGCATGGTTCTGTTAGATTGTCGACATCCACATGCGAAGATGATTAATAACTTCCACTAAAAGAAGATTGCAAAGTGCAAAAGGCTTTTCCAATACCTAAAAACGAAATCACAAAGAAAACCCCAAAGAAAATTTAAAAATCGTCTTACAAAGCATGCATCCAAAGAAACCCTCAACATTTTATGTTTTAAACCCTCAAAAAAACCCCAAAATTGGTTTGGGTCAAAAAATTCGGTCAAGGGTTTCGAGGTTTTTTTTTTTTTTTTTAATAAAAACAAAAACACATTGAATTCAAGTTTGAAGCAACGTGAATCAAAATGAAATAATAACAAACAAAAAAAAGCAGCCACACAAATATAATATTTATATGGTTTGGCAAGATTACCTTCATCCACGGGCGAAGATGATAAAGAATTGCCACTAAATGAAGATTACAAAGTACAATTGGTTTTCATAAAATCCAAAAACGAAACCCCAAATAAACCCCAAAGAATAGTAAAGTAATTGTCTTACACAAAACATGAGAACATGTCTCTTTATATCGGCTCACATTCCAAGAAATTCTACTGCATATTGTGGGCCAAACCCAAAAAATATGACCCAAAATAGGTTCCGATTGCTGGACGTAAATTAGATCAAACTTTTAGCCATGGGCTTCGATTTTGTTGTGACAAAATGGATTGGATAATAGTTTCCAGCAACATGAATCAAAACAAGAAAAAGGAAAATGCAACAGAACAACCACGCAAACACAAGTTGTATGAGGTTTGGCAGGATTGTCTACATTCATGGGCGAAGATGATCAAGAAATTCCATTATATAAAGATTAAATAAGGTATAAAAGGTTCTCTTAAAACAAAAAATGAAAGTCCAAAGAACTCTAAAAAAATTGTCTTACACAAAACCTGCAAACAAGCCTCTTTATAGGCATCATGCATCCCTAGAAACCCTACAACATATTGTGGGTCAAAACTGAAAAATAAACCTAAATCAGGTCAAAATACAGGTAAAAAATTTCAGCTGGGAACTTCGATTTTGTTATGAAAAATATATCAAATTCAAGTTTGCAGTAGCATGAATCAAAAATAAAAAACAAAAAAGAACAATCATACAAACACAAGATTTACGTGGTTTGACAAAATTCCTACATCCACGGGAGTATATGTTCAAGAACTTCCATTAAATGAATATTATAAAATAGAAACAATTTTGCTTGAATCCTAAGGAACTCTAAAAAATCATCTTCTACAAAACCGGTTAATATGCCTCTTTATAGTTGTAGGCATCTAGGAACCCGTACAACATATTGTGGGTCAAAGCCTGGAAACCAGCTCAGATCGTTGGACCCAAATCGGGTCAAAATACAGGTCAAAAATTTTGCTCGGGCATCGAGTTTGTTATGATAAAATAGACTAGATTCAAGTTTATGGCAGAGAAATTCGAAATAAGAAAACAATAAACGCAAAAGTACAATCACACAAACACGAGATTTACATGATTCGATAAGATTGCTTACATCTATAGGCAAAGATGATAAAAAACTTTCACTAAACGAATATTACAACATACAAAAGGTTTTGTTAAAACAAAAAGAAAACCCCAAAGAACTCTAAAATATCGTCTTTCACACAACCTTCGAACAGTGCTCAAGGTTTTTTTATAGCGACACGAATCCTAAAAAACCCTACAAAATATTATGTGTCATGTTGGAAAATGTATCATAACAAAACTATTCAAATATAGACATGTTTGATTCTTTATTTAAATTAATAATAACATTTTATTCCATAGTCACATTTGTTTGTTTCTTAAAATTGGTAATTATTTGATCTCATGAGATGAAATAGATAGACTTTAGGTAACATGGTAGGATGCCAGACACAATGGAATGTGTGGAGAAATCTGTTAATCCAACTCTTGTAGACATAAAACTTTACAACTATAGGTAATGTTTGATACATCGCTTATAGCGCTACTACATGTAGAGTTAACATATGATGGAGTAATATATTCTCAATTACTGGAATAAAACATTAAGCTTGCATGTGGGTGCATTATATAAATGTGTTAAAGAGATCAATTATGAATACACTTAGTAAAACATCATTGTTAAGATATGGGTTGTTTATATTCACAAACTCTTCCATAAACTTGAGGGGTGTGTATTTTTCTAAGTTGTCATGTTTGTTATTTTGAGCTACCAACTAGTGATGCCTAATTGAAGGCTATATTTTGGGTAGTTTGGATAACGTACATGATACTTGAGATGATGTAAATGCCCAACAAAGAATCCACTACCCTTAAGTGGGTAAATATTCAGTTTAGGAAATACATGATTGGATTGGACAATAAAATCTGGCATCAATGATTCTTGATAAAGTGTTTGTAAAATGTTTCCAAAATTATATTATAATAGATATATTTGATTTTAAAAAATATTTTTATCAAAGAAATGTTTTTAAATGTTGAATCAAATCATTAAGTTCCTAATGATTAAGTTTAAACGACTAAAGGGATTAGACAGTGATTATTTTATCATCTTAAGGGTCGTTAAGGAACTGATGGAATGACATATTTCTGAAATATCTATCAAGAAAAGCCTCATTATTAATTTACTATCTTTGGGAGGTCAGTTGCGATATGTCACATTGATTATTGCAATTAGTGGTGTACCAATTTATAATTAATAATAGATAGAGTTATCTCAATGTAATTTGACTTAATTAAGTATACTGACCCCCACAACCTAAGTACAAGAATAAATAAATGGATTATCCCACACATCTTAGGATTACTTTGGCTTATCTAAAACTCTATAAATAGATGTACTTGCATTCAGAATGGATCAACTTTTTTTGAACTTGTCAGAAATGTGGAGAATTCTATAGCATGTGTGAATACTTTGGAAACTAAATCATATCATCATCTTGTGTCCGGTTTAAACATTGAGGTATTCTTCTTTAAATTCCTTGATTTAAATACTATTCTTTCATATGGTGATTATCGGAGTGTTAGAATTAAGATTATGATTTTTATAAAAATTTTGACAAACAAATAAAAAAATAATGACTTTTCAAAGAAATGAAATAACTAATGGTATCAGAGCCTTCCATATGCAATATAGGATTTAATTTTTATTATTTTTGTGTTTTGGCTTTATTTTAATTTATGATAAACATTGTTAAAATACAGAAGCAAGTTCTAAAAAAAAAATTTAATGGTAGTTTATAACGAAATTTAAAAAGAAAAGAATGCCTAGAATGCATCTAGGATAGGTTTAATAAAAACGATAATTACTGGCTCAATTAAAATCGGATTTGAGTGTGAGTTCTTTTGTTTGATTTCTATAAATAATTAGATTGCTTTAGAATCATAAAAAAAATATTTTGAATGGTTGAATGATCGTGACATGTTTCTTCTTATCTCTATATCTCATTTCTCTCTTTTTATATCTTATGTACTCCAATTAAGCAATCAAAGATGATGATTAGTTTTTTGAGGTTTCTTTTTTAATGTGTAATATTTTAAAAAGTTTAGAATTATTTAGACTCTATAAATATGAAAAAAAATAGATGAAGAACACGGAAAAAGGAAAAGAATGGGATTTGGAGTTGTCTGATTCAACCTAAAAATGACCCAAAAATGGTTTAGGAGAATTTTTTTTGATTTATTTTCATCATTGATCGATTCTAATCAATTTATATTAAAGTTTTTTATAGTTTTACTTAAATTTTGTAGGGATTTTGAGCATGCCCAAGAGGCTAGGTCATACTCCCCCTAATAACCCTACAAATGAATTCAAGTTGGATAAAAAATTGGATGGTTGTCATTTGAAATTTGATAAGTTTGATTCATACAGACAATATAACTTCTAATTCCAACTTGAAAACCTTTTAGGTTGTTAAGGATAATGTGTGTATTTCATAATTGTCATAAATAACAATTTGAAAAAGTTGGGAGACCAATAGGACTGAATGCCAACTCCTAGTTGAAATATGATACTTTAAGCTGCAACTACAAAATGTATTCACTATTTTGCTTAAAATTAATTGTTTGATAATTAGTTTTATTTTATTTGAGTGTTCCAAAATACCAATAAATATTAAATATAAAAGTTAGAAAAAATTGTACTTCATTTGGAGTTGGATTCCTCTCAGAGGCATTTTATCGAATACCTGACATGCGATTTAGAAACATGGGTCTCAAGGATTCCAAAGAATTCTTTTCAAAAAATGAAAAATACATTTATTAGGTGGTTCGGGTTATCGAATCCAAATCGGGTAAAAAAAAATTAGGTAAAGGCTTTCGAGTTTATTGTGTTAAAACATATTGGATTTTAACTTGTGGTGGCATGAATAAAAATAAGAAAACAACATACACAAAAGAATTATCATACAAACACAAGATTTATGTGATTCAAAAGTATTGCCTACATCCATGGGGGAAGACTATCAAGAACTTCCACTAAACAAAGATTACAAATTACAAAAAGTTTTCCTAAAACCCAAAAACAAAACCCTAAATAATTATAGAAAAATTGTCTTACACAAAACTTGTAAACATGTTTATTTATAGCGGTGTGCATCCTAAGAAACCCTGCAACAAATTGCGGGTCAAACCCCCAAAATACCTTCTAAAATCAGTTCAAGTTGTGAGACTAAATCGGGTTAAAATATAGGTCAAAATTGTTTGTCAGGGCTTCGAGTTTGTTTTGATTAAATGGATCAAATCCGAGTCTGTGATAGCGTAAATCAAAATGAGAAAATAACAAACATAGAAAAACTAATAATCACACAGATACAAGATTTTTGTGATTCAACAAGTTGCTTACATCCATAGGTGAAGACAATCAAGAACTTCTAGCAAACGAAGATTACAAAGTATAACAGTTTTTTTTTTTCCAAAACCCAAAAACAAAACCACAAAGAAAACTCCAACAAACTCTAAAAAAATTGTCTTACACAAAACCTACAAACATGCCTCTTTATAGTGGCGCATATCACAAGAAACCCTACAACATATTGTGGGTCAAACCACCAATACCAGTTTTGGTCATTTGACATAGATCTGGTTGGAAATTTTAGTTTGGGGTTTTTGAGTTTGTTGTGACAAAATGGACTGGATTCGAGTTTGTAGTAGCATAAATCAAAATGAGAAAACAACAAATGCAAAAGAGAAATCACACAAACACTAATATTTATGTGGTTCGACAAGAGTGCCTACACCACAGGTGAAGATGATTAAGAACTTTCCCTAAACGAAGATTATAATATATAAAAGGTTTTCCAAAACCCAAAAGTGAAATCCCAATGAACTCTCAAAGAATTGTCTTATACAAAACTTGTGAACATGTTTCTTTGAAAGTGGTGCACATCCTAAGAATCTCTACAATATATTGTGGGTTAAACTACAAAATATGCCTGAAAACCCGATTTGGGTTATTGAGCTCAAATTGGGTAAAAAATATGATTAAAATTTTTTGGTCAGGGCGCTTCAAGTTTGTTGTGATAAAACAGATTGGATTTGAGTTTGTGGGAACGTGAATCAAAACTAGAAAACAGTAAACATAATAGAATAATAACAGAAAAACAATATTTATGTGGTTCGGCAAGATTGCCTTCTTCTGCGGGCAAAGACATACAAGAACTTCCACTGAACAAAGATTATAAAATACAAAAGGGTTTTCCAAAACCCAAATACAAAACCTGAAAGAAAACCTCAAAGAACTCTAAAAAAATCTGTCTTATATAAAACATGGAACATGCCTCTTCGTAGCAGCACACATCCTAATAAACCTTACAACATATTACGGGTCAAGGTTGTTGGACTAGAACAGGTCAAAATTTTTGGCCAGGGGCTTTGCCGCCAGACCTCCATGGCCCGTAATCAGGTTATTCGAGTCGCTCTCCGCATCACACAAGTAGGTTCAACTTTAGGTTGCTTTTAAGTTGTGTTCGATACATCTCAACAATATCATTACACAATGTAGCATCTTATTTTTGTGGTAATCCATGAGCTCCAAGGAGGTGAGTTTGGCTCTATAATGACCGTTAGATCATGAACTTGAAAAGATCATTCTTTGGACTCAGCCCTTGCTGTCCATTTTTTTCTTATAGATGTGATCTGGACCTTGGTTCATTTGGAAGCTGCTCCAGTCTATGGGAGCTATAGTTAATTGTTTTGAGATGGAGAATTCGTTATACAAATCCGTTTACACATCTTTAGGAAAACTCTTTTGTATTTTGTTGGATTTCATACCGAGGTCATTAGCATCCTATTCTCCATGAAGTTGGTTAATGACCTAAATTATTGTAATTTGGAAATGTTGTTGGGTTTACCTAGCTTGTTAAAAACCCTCATAAGAAGAAAACGACCCCCCCCTCTCTTTTCCGAAAGTGGGAAAATTTACTACTAGAACAATTATTCTGAGACTGCTTTAACTATTTTTCAATGACTTGGACAGCTTCAAAAAGATAAAAGAAAAAAACCCTTAAGATTGTCAAGTGTTGTTGTGATTCGAATTGGAGGCTATCCCCAAGGAGTCTGTTCCTCTACACTAAGATGCAACACGTATGCACAAATTTTGAAACTCCAACCAAATTTAGGTGGGAGCTTTAAACCTTTGTATTATCAACACTTATGGTATGTTATTGTATTTTAATTTATTGTAGAGAATCCTGAGTCACATGGAAGTCTAAAGCATAGCCTTTTTTTTAGTGGCAAATATTGTAGAAAATGATTTTTTATTCTTATTTTTTAACGAGAATTGGGTGAGCAATAGCCTGTTTGATCATTTCATTTGAGTTTCTCTATGCATTTGTAGCCAATGAGGTGATGGTTCCTATTTTCATTCAAATTTATACTGATTTGCTAACTACAATTAGTAATGAAGTCATTAAAGGTTTTTATTTATTTATAAAATGAAACGACTTATGTTATCGAGTACAAATCATTGCAAATATGAATGAATTCATTACAAATCATTCGATTGTAGCTACAAAAAAGCTTTAGTAAACTCAAATGAAATGATTGCATTATAGGTGGCTGCCAAACACAACCTAACTCTTTGTCAAACCAAATGAGGTGGTCTGTACACAATTGTTAGTTAAAACGAGTGAGAGAGGATTGTTTTGTTTAGGGTTCTGAATGGGTTTTATAACAACCACTAATATGGGTGTGATTTTATTGAAGTTTGAAATTCATATCTTGGTGATAAAAAACAAAGACTCACATTTGTAACTTTAAGAGGCCCATTCGTGATTGTAGAAAATTTTAATGTTTAGATGATTCTCTCTCAAAAAAAGTTTTTATTATTTTATTCAGTTTGGTGAAAGTAGTTAAGACTGGTCTGATTCGTCTCAATTTCAACTAGAAGTCCCACTAATGCACCCCAGATAAACATGTGTCGCAACAACTAACATTTTTTTAAGCAAGTGTACATAATCTTGCATATACAAAAAGTCAACGGTCTTTATTTGAAAATAAAATGATTTTGTTTTCAAAAGTTTATAAATAATTTGAATTCAATTAACACAGACTGACCATCACTAAAGCTCAATCCAACTTAACCCAATTCACCTCAATAAAGTGCTGATCGTATGGCATTATTAACCAAGCGAATTGATTACCAGACAAACTCAAAGGAGATCATTTGGGCAGTGTTTCCTGGTGCATAGATAAATAATAAACCATCATCTGTTTGGAGCTAAAACTAATACCCCATGGTCCATTTTGCATTTTCCCTTACATACCCAAAAGGCAAAAGAGGAAGGAACGACAAATGATGGCATTCAGACACTTTCCTGATCCCAAGGAAGAAAGATTCAATCCAAGTGTGTGTTGAAATCCACGGCCAGCGTCTATTCCTTCACGTCCCCCCCCTCTCTCTCCTTCCCACCCTATTATGCAGGTCCTTCACCGTTTCCTCTATCTTTAAAAAATTCCTCTTCAAGGCCATGTGGAACCGTAATACGAACCGATCGATCGCCTGAAATTGGAACGCAGAAAGCTTCAATTCGTCTGCAATTTCAAGTCTTTGAAGGTCAGGTGCCCGTATTCTCTTTGTTTTCTTGAATCCCCCTTCCTCGGATTCACCTTCCCCCTTTCTCTCTGTTTCTTCCTCTTCTTTTTCCCCCTGTTAAATTCAATTTTTCTTAAGAATTAAGAATCGTCGGCATTGAAGAATATTGGATTTTGTAGGCGTTCCGGTCGCCATTCTTTTTTCTTTCCGTTAACTTTCTAGGAATTCTGGTCAGGGTTTTGATCAATTTTGGCTGGATTGGATTGTCAGGCTTACAGTACAAATTCGTTGACATGGTTTTGATCTCATTCACTTTAGGGTTTCTGTTTCAAATGGTTTGCGCATAAATTCTGTGGCGTTCCAGGCGAATAGCGCCTTTTCTAAGGCTGCTGCAATAGGGTTAGGGTTAGGAGCTTAGTTTTTTTCGAAGAGAAGTTTGTTGAATCGGAAATTTGGTGCAAGTTCGACTCAGCGGGGATTTTCCCTCCCCCATTCCCAATTTTTATTGATGTTTCTTTAGATTCAAGATGAAACGCCTACTTCCAAGCTTGTAGAGACGGTTCGTGTTCTTTTCCCTCTATACACCACACAAAGTTTGATACTGTTTTGGGCACTGAGCTTGTCACTTCTGCTTTGCGTATTGAGTTGAGGTCGTCAGGGAGTTGGTTCTGTCGCTGACCATTATCACTGGTAAATTCTAATTTGAGAGAATTGTAAAGGTTGGTTCTTTTCTTCAAGATTGGGATAGAGTTAATTTCCCTTGCATTTTAGTCTACTTAAGCTTTGAAGAAATAGATTGATAGTGCTCTCTCTCTCTCTCTATCTCAAAATAGAGAGGAGTTACTTAAGACAGCACGGGTTAGCCACGGATTAGTCTTGCATGGGAGATCATGAGGGCTGGGCACAGCCCAGTGGCCTCTTGCTCAATGGCCTGTTACCAAATGAAGCGGCATCTGTGACTCAAGTTCTTGACACAGAGAGATGGTCCAAAGCTGAAGAGAGAACTGCAGAGCTGATTGCCTGCATCCAGCCCAACCCACCTTCTGAAGAGCGAAGAAATGCTGTCGCAGATTACGTGCAGCGGCTCATCATGAAGTGTTTTCCCTGTCAGGTTGGCCTGCCCGTGTTGCTTTTGTTCTCTTCTGTCTTTCTTGTATCTGTACAATTTCTATTTGTGGTCAATTATCAATACGGTTCTTTGTTGGTCCAGTAATTCCAACAGTACTTTGTTGCGGTAGTAATATTTGGTAACAGTTGAAGAATGATATGTAGCATTGTTTTCCTGTGTAATGCCTATAGATTGTTCTTGTCTAAATTGTTGTTGGATTTCCTTCACAAGTTTGTGGATGTCATATTACTGTGACATTAAACAGTTGTAAATAATAGATTTTCACCTTCCCAGCAAACAACGTTTTGTTTTTCTCTGTTTCTGTTCTTTTCTCTAATAAATCATCTTCATCTTCTTCAAAATAATAATAATAATAATAATAATAATAATAAATAGAATTGTGCAGTTGTCATGGGAGCGGTGATTGAAAAATTTATAGATCTTTGGATTTTTAAGCAATTCAGCTTGTAAAGATTCCAGACAAATAAAGTTAAGAAATGAAATATACATGTTCGGTTTCTTCAATAAAGTGACTCCTTTCTTTAAAAAAAGAAAAGAAGAGAAAAGAAATGAAAAGAAGAAAAGAAATGGAATATACATTTTAGAACTAATTGCTAGCACTTCCCTCTTTCAAGAGTGTGTCAGGATGTTGGATCTGAAATCTGGAAATCTATGTGCTAAATCGAGGGTAGTAGTGTTTTACCTGTTCAAAATTACAAAGTGGCATGATTCCTAGACACTATTTATCCCTAAATAACTTTCTTATAACTGTGCCTCCTACTTATGTACCTGTTCTTGTATGCTTCTGATCCTTTGTTTGGTGATGGTTTATGAAGAAAGAAAATGGAATTACATAATAATATAGAAGTGAAGTTCTCCGAGTATTCTTCTGTTTTCATCACTGTGAATTTGCCAACTCATTGTTGCTTCAAAGTTTGTTAGAGTACGTCAAGCTCCTTAAAATGCATCAAAATCGATGAATAACTTATGCAAATCTCAAAGGACCATCCAACTCCTATGAGGCCCAAAAAGTAGCATTTAGTTTCTTTCTGTTATTAATGAACTACAGATTAATGCATTCAAAAAGTGGTAAATCCTTGCAAGAGGGCATCGACTCTGATTCTTTGGAATGGTTAGTGCCCAGTGGCCTTAAGCTTGAGCATTGTTAAAGATCACTCTAGTTTCATCCTTAAAATCTGTCCCTGTTCTGGTCAGATCTAGGTTTATGAGTGAACACTGTCAAACTTTAGTTTAATTCATCCACTCTTTTCATTTTTGCCTAGAGGATGAGACTGTGTTCCTTGCGTTCCTACTAGGCAAAGCTTTCTTCTCACTTCCCTTATACTGTTAAGATTTTTCAAGCAAGAGATGGAATTCTTAGTTTTAGGCTGCTTCTTGATGGTATAGAATTTGAGAATATCAAAAGCCAAGAGATGGAATTCTTGGAGAGGCCTTTTCGGAAGAGGAGATCTTGGGTGTTAGCAAGATTATGAAAAAAGGCACAGCTCCGAGCCCTGATGGCTTCTCTATTTTACTGGTTTGAGGAATGTAATGGTCATCTCAATAACACTTTTATTGTGCTGATTCCTAAAATGAAAAATGCCAAGGTTTTGAAGGATTTCTGGCCAATTAGTCTCCTTAATAGTCTGTACAGGATTATTTCCACAACTTTGATTTTGATACTCAAAATGGTCATGAAAGATATTATCTCCCAGCCTCAAAGTGCTTTCGTTGTCAAATTCTAGATGGGATGCTTGTGGCCAATGAATGTATTGATGACAGACCTAATACGAGGAGAAATGGGTTTTTTTCCAAGTTTGATTTGGAAAAAGCCTATGTTCATGTTAATTGAAAATTTTGGATTAATTGAAAATTAGGAATGAATTCATTCGTGGGAGTTTAGGGGTAGCGCCAATAGGCGATAGAATGAGGGAAAGTCGATTGAGATGGTTTGGGCATGTGCAACGAAGACCAATGACTGCACCAGTGAGGCGAAGTGAGA
>JAOXJP010245320.1:0-22675 GCA_025762735.1 Platanus orientalis | reverse complement strand
ACAGGAGGTGTAAAATTTACTGATGATATGAATGGGGTTCTAAAATGTGGACCCTCAAAGTCTTGTTGGTGCTTTTGGGTGAAATTAGGGTTTGTCATGCAATGGTGCATTTTGGGCTATAATAGGGTGCTTTAATTGATTCATTTGTAATTGGAGTATCTGGAAAGACCCCTTCGGGAATGCCTAACCTCCTAGAGTCCATTTTTGTCCTTCCTAAGCTAAGGGTGCTTAGAGTCTTGATGCTTAAATGTTGCTATCACATGACCTGAGTCAAAATTTGGGTGCTGACAGATAATTTCTTATTGTGTAAACATTTTATATTTCATTTGTCCTTGTTGGGTGTATATTGTTAATGCTTTTGTTGTCATTTTCTTCTTCCATCTCCCCGCTGTTTGTGTTGTTTTGTGATGTTTGGTAATTCTCATTGTTGTGTTCTACATTTGCTCCTATATAATTTTGTGTGTATTATGCTTTTGTCACTTCCACATAGTATTCAGATTTAACTATGTATTTTCCTTTATTGTCGTGATGGCATACTAGTCTATCTTCCTATTCTCTTTGGCTGATGAAAATTCTTTTGATTTCATTTAATTCTTCTTCTATGACTATGCTTTTTAGTATGTCTTCATTTTAGGTTGTGTCTTGGTAGTTTATCATGTTTGTAACCCTGTCTATTTGGTTATTTATTGGTTTATTGCTCCTAATATGCGTCCCTTCGAGTGTTGTGATCCATTTTTCTTTCCAGAATTTTATCTTTTATCCATTTCCCACTTCCTTTCTTGTACCTTTTTTCAATAGGTCTCTTCCTTTTATTATAATTTTCCATAGCCAGGAACTATTATTGTGACATTTTGCTTCCATAAAGCTTTTGTTTGGGAAGTATATTTCCTTTAGGAATTTTACCTATAAATTATCTGGGTTCATTATAATCCTCTAGGCTTGTTTTGCTAATAACACCTTATTATAGCTATGTAGATCCCTAAAGCCTAAACCTCTATCATTCTTATTGTTTCTTAGTGTTTCCCATCTGACCCAATTTATTTTCTTTTGGTCCCCACCAAAATCCTCTATATTTTTTGTCTATTTTTTTGCATAGATTTTTTGGTATTAGGAAGCATGACATTGCGTAGGTTGGGAGTATTGTTACTACAGATTTCAATAGAATTTCTTTCTTTGCTTGGTTCAATAATTTTTCTTTCCATCCCTAAATCCTTTTATTTACTTTTTCCTCAATGCATGAGAATAGTGTTATTTTATTGTTTCCTATGTTAGTTGGTAAGCCTAGGTATTTGCCAGGGTGACTAACTTTTTTTTTTCAATAAGTAAAATATTATATTAAAAAAAGACAAAAAAAAATTACATTCTATAGTATTTACAAAGATTCATGTCTTTTTCAATTTTCTCTTTAAGGTCTAATGGAAAATCACAAGGCAGGAGAAGACATTCTTCACTAGACGTTGCCCAGTTTGCCATGAAAATAACTTGTTTAGTTCCTAACTCTATTGTAATTATATTTCGGATAAGGTTTGGTGTATATTTACTAGATATTAGTCCCAATTTTTCGTAGTTTATTGTTTGACCTGATGCCTCACTGAACCTTCTTAAGAATTTTTTAATGTTTTTTGTGCATTTTACTTTTGTCTTGATGAAAATATAACAATCATCTATAAATAATAGGTGCGTAATTATGGTACTCTGTCTTTTAATTTTTATGTCTTTTATGCCTCCCTCTTTTTCCATTGTTTTTAAGCTTGAGGATAGTCCTTCCATACATATAAGGAACAACTATGGTGATATAGGGTCACCCTGTCGAAGTCCTCTAGTAGGTAGTATTTGTTCACCTAGAGATCCATTTACTAATATTTTATAACTAACCGTTCTAACATTGCTCAAGATTTTGTTAATCCACTTTTGGTTGAACCCCATTTTTCCTAATAGTTTTTCTAAGAATTTTCATTCTACTCTATCATATGTTTTGCTCATGTCGAGTTTTAGCACCATATTATAATCCTTATTTTTGTTTGTTTTCATGTATCTTAATATTTCATGTGCTATTATGATGTTATCTATTATATTCCTCCCTTTTATGAAGTCCCCTTGATTTGGTGTTATTATATCGTGCATTACATTTTTCATTCTGTTAGCTAAGGTCTTTGATAGTATTTTATAAAATACATTATATAGGCTAATGGGCCTAAATTGAGTCACATTTTTAGGGTTTTTAATTTTTTGTATTAATGTAATAAATGTTTTATTAATGTCTTCTAGTGATTTGTTATGGTTTGGTATTTCTAAAATTGCATAAGTTGTGTCCTCTCCTACTATGTTCTAGTATTTTTGATAAATCCTGCTTGAAATCCATCTGGTCCGAGCATCTTTAGTTTTCTTATGTCAAAGATAGTTCTTTTAATTTCTTCTCTAGTGAAAGGGTTTTCTAAATATTATTTCGAGTCTTCAGATAGTGTGGCTTTGTTATGTATTAGCATATTTTCTATGTTTTGTTCACCAGGGTTATTTGTCTTAAATAAGGTTTCATAATATCAATTTATTTTATTTGTTATGTTTTTGTGTTCTTTGTACCATGTTCCATTTTGGCCTTGTAGTGCTAGGATTTTGTTTGATTTCCTTTTTTCTATTGTGGACATGTGGAAAAATTTTGTGTTCTTGTCTCCTCATTTTAGCCAATTTATTCGTGATTTTTGGGCCCAGTATATCTCGTCTTTTTTTTGTTAAGTCTTTGATTATTTTTTCAACTTGTTTAATTTCCTTTAGGGTTTCCTGTGTGCTTTTTTTAAGTGTAGTGATCTAAGTTTCTCTCTGTTATATGAAATTTGGTTGTGTATGTTGCCAAAGATCTTTTTATTCCATCTTTTTAGGGTGTATAGTAGTCTTCTTAGGTCTCTTTGTATTTTCCCTAGCTTTGTTCTTTGATACTCTCTATGCCAATCTTTTTCTATTTGTTCTTTACATCTCTTGTCTTAGGTCTAAATCCATTTGAATCTAAAGGGGCATGGTAGAAATTGATTTTGTGGGTGTAAGTTCAGTATTATGGGTGCATGATCCGATCCTAAAGGTAGAAGATTTTCTATTATTGCTTTTGGGAATATTTTTTTCCATTCGAGATTTGCTGCTCCTTTATCTAATCTTTCTTTTATCACTTCGGGTCTTTTCCTTATCCATGTATAAGATGCTCCAAAGAATCCTATGCCAGTAAGTCCTCCTTTATCAAGTATTTCCTTTGCTTCATTTAATTCCCAATTTGGGAGTATTTGTCCCCCAATTTTATCATTTCTATCCCATAAACAGTTTCAGTCTCCTATACACAGAGTGGTCCTTTAATTCTTCTAATTTTTTCTATTAAGGTTCTAAAAAAGTTTCTTCTATATCTTCTATTAGGTTCTCCGTATATGAATAATCTTGTCCATTGATTTTGGTTTGTACCTAGAGTTATATCCGCTATAATGTACTTGTTTGTTGTTTCCTTAATTGTACATTTGATGTGTTTTTTTTCCATAGTAGGGATAGTCCTCCTAATAGTCCAATTGCATCTATACTAATGGAGTTTCAATCGTTATTAATTTTTGGTTTTCTTACTAAAATATGTGCTTAAACATTTTGTTTCTGTAAAAATATAATTTATGGGTTTTGTTGTTTAGATAGGAACCTGAGTTCTTGAACTGTCAAGGATTGCCCAATTCATTGACAGTTCAGGCCATAATCTTCATTTGGTCCCTTGGGGCTATTGAGGGATAGCCACCTGAACCCTTTTATTACGAATTATTGTAAATCTTTTTTTTCATATTAATCTGGTCATTCTGAATTTTTGTATAGTTTTTCATTTTTTTTCTTTTTGTTTTTCCTTCTATCATATTTTTCCTCTATTTCTACGTCATGTATTGTTTGTTGTCTCCTTAGTCTATTATTTATTTTTTGTATGTTTATAATTATTATTTTTTTCTTTTTAATGTTTTTCCATCTGTTTTTTTTTTAATAATGTATGAAAATATCTACATATAGCAAATAAACATATGAAATTGATGAAATTCTGAAAAAGGGGGTTTTGAGTTACCTCATTTGAAGATTCCTCTGAATTTTAGGCATACATTTTGCCATCAACCCTGTCATTCACTTTGGTCATTTTCCTATTTTTCTCGCCATTGTCATTTCCCTTCTTTTTTTATTTGCTATTTCCAGTAGACTCTCTTCCACATTTACTTCCATGGCATCATCATTTTTTCCACTAGTTTATTTATTTATTTTTGGTCTTATTTTGAATTTAAAAGGGTTATAGTTGGTCTCCCCAGTTCAGGTGCTAGACCTTGGGCTAACTCTACTGGTCAGTTCCATGTCTGACCTAGTCGAATTAGTTTTTGGTCCAATCAAACCGGGATTTTTTGGCCAGTTATTTTTGTCAGGTACAACCTCCTTAATTATTATTCCTTTATTACTTGTTATAAAAGGCATCTTACTCATTTCTTTCCTTGTCGGTGCATAATCGCTTTCCCCTTCCATTAAAGATCTTCTTTCCTCTTTTGCTTCTCCGTTTCATTTTTGATTTGTAACGGTATCCTCTTGTCATTTGCAGGTGCTAGATCAAGTGGGTGGAGCGAATATTTTCCTTCCTCTTCAAGCTCTAGCTCTCGACTAGTAAGATCTTCTGTCGGTTTTGTTTTCTGAATTTTAGCTTGATGATTACTAGATTTGCCCTTATAGGTAAGCAATTGAATTTTTTCCTTTTTTGAGCTTCCTATCCCTTCATTAATGGTTGTAATTTCTTCAAAGATCTTTTTTAACACGTAGCCTTTATCCAGCCCTAATTTTTTGGCCATATCCATGAATCTTGTTTCCAAATTAGTTCTATCATTTCAGAAATTAGGGCTTGAATCGCGGAAGTAGGGGCTTGTTTCCTCTTGCCGGTTCCAAACTTGAGTTTCCAACGCGTTAACTCGGTTGATCACCCCTGGTTCCGATGAGTTAAACTCATTTCCTTCTTCACTATTAGCTTGTTCTGGCCTGGTCTGCGTCGCCAATGAGTTCATGTTCTCTCCATGCCTCTGACCGAAAAGTTGATGTGGAAGAAAAGCTACTTGATTTGCCCCCTGTTTTGGGTTATTCTTCTTCTTTAGGGATATTTTCTCACGCATCTTTTTTCCATAGCCTCTTCTTTGTTGAATGGTGTCCACAGGTAGGCCCTTGTCTTTGTCACTATACCATGCTTCATATTCCTTTACTTTGTGGCCTATATATAATGCCACAATAGTAGCAGAAATCAGGAACTCTTTTGTAGACTAGGGGCAGCATGAGGTTTAGTAAGTCTTTCCTGATGAGTCGGATCTTTGGTCTTAGGGGTCTGTCTACACGGAGCCCGACTTTAATCTGATGTATTTTGCAGTAAGATATCTTATGTCGAAGTTTTGAAATTGCTTATTTTTTTAGAGAGATCTTTTACTACCTTTAGTATGATAGTCGAAGGGTGCTTCATATATCTGTACCCAGTAGTCCAATTCATTGAAGCTGATTTCATTCAAGCTTATCCTTGGATGCCATCTTTGGAGAAGTATGGGGCTGCTTTTATAATTCCATGGTTGTCCTTCAAGGACTCTCTAGATGTTTTCTTAGTGACTAAACTGGAAGATATATATGCATGAATCTGTTTTTTGCATATCTAACCCATGTTTGGGATACCATTTCATTTTTAAATAGTTGTAGAGGCCTCGAAAGTGATTGTACTTGTCTGTGGGTATTTTTTCCAAAATGCATAAATCCCACATAACATTTTCAAGGTCTCTGTTTTTTTTTTTTCTCGACTTTAACTCTATCGTCCTCCATCCATAAGTTATACATCTCTTGTAGAAGCAGCTCTTCCTCCTTAGTGGATCTCACTTCTTGTCTTCCTACAGATTTTGGAATACTTTCATTGCTAGCATCTCCTACCATGTCCGAGTCTCAGGTATCCACCTATTCCTGGATCTAATCTTTAGTGGGGAAAGCGATTATGCACATGCACACTTTTACATTTATCCTTTTTGTACATTAAGATTTTATATAAATTTATGTCGGATAATAGGATATACTTACCTTGTATATTGACTCTCTCTAATTTGTTTGGGATCTGTCTTTTGCCTTTGATATTTGTTTTCGAATTTTCTTTTTTTGTATGATGACTGGTGGATATTTGTAAGGTTTGTTCTGGTTTCTTACCTTTTGGGTTGCATAAGAGATCGCTTGTATGATCTGGAAATTGATATTTCTACCCAAGATTGCAGGGATTGATCACCACATCATATAGTTAAGGTCTGCTTGTTTCAACTGTCTTCATTTTTATTATTTATAGTTTAATTCAAATGATAGTCGTGGACTCTCATTTCTTGAAACTTAAAATAGAAGACTTGCAAAATTGTTTCACCTTATAGAGTGATGTCCTTTTTGAAGTCTGTGTGGATGACATGACTTCTTGACTTTCCATGTGTTTATAAGTTTCGGTTACTTCGTCAACAAAATAGGGACAACTTACTGTGGAGGGTTTGACAATAAGATCTAGAGTCGGCCATCCACGAAAATGACCATTATCCCATAAACTAGTATAATCAATCCCTAGTTTCAATTTACCTATCCCCGTTCATTTACATGGACAATATCATATATCATGAAAATCTAACACTTTAAATCTAGCCGTGGCTTTCGAAAATGTTTACATCACATTTATGAAAGCAGAAAAATGTGCTGTCTGTGCCACAAAGCTCAACCATCATGGATTATAAGAAAAAAGGGTTTTGGAAGCCGCAGGATTTCATTTGCCACTTCTACTGTACCACCTACCAAATTGCTCCTCTTAGGATGTCCTAGCATATTTTTCTAGTATGAGGTTCAACATGTGCCCACTCTTTTAACTTCGGCCACTAGGATCCACTCTCTGAGGATTTGGTAGGATAACTTAGAGAGTGGCTAAACTTGGAATGACATCGGAGCTGACACATCAGGGTCAAAAAGTGAAAAAACACCCCAAAAAAGTGTATATTACTTTTTTTGGCATTGATGTGTCAGCTCTAATGTTATTCCAACTTTAGGCACGGATCCACTTAGTTCGATTTAGCTGCTTGTGGACTTTGTTTTAGGGTAATGGAAGGATTTATTCAACACGAAAGGGGGTACATAAGGACGCCAAAACATCAATTTTTCAAAGGTTCATCCAATCACGGGGAAGAAACTCAATAGTTTGGGTTGGTCTAAGCTATACCAAAACTAGCTATATTATAGGAGCTACAGAACTTGCAGGTCTTGATGTGAACACAATGGAAGTCCAAAAAACAAACGGAAATTAGACATGGTAGGTGGTTGAGGACCTGTTATGTTATCAGTGTTTCCTCCGTCGAGCATGGAGCCTGATTAGCAATTAGGAGTACCGTTAGTTGAGTACTGTTTGTGTGGCTTCGATATTTGTGCACCCTTGTTGTTCGTACGTAGAGGCATCTTTAAGATTTTACTTCTACTTTTGCTTGTACAAAAGGAGGCTGGATTTGGGTAGACAACTTAGAGAGTGGTTAAAGTTGGAATGACATCCGGGCTGACACATCATTGCAGTAAAATTTAAATACACTTTTTGCCCCTTATGTAATTCAAACTTAAACCACTCTCTAAGTTGTCTTACCCAGTCCGTTTACGCACAAAAGGATTAAAAACCTTAGTTTCAAGTAATAGATTTTTGTTTAGAACGAATGGAAATGAAAGTAAACATCCAGGACTAATCATTGTGTTTTTTTTTCTCTAACATATTGGAATCTATGCTGCGGCTTGGATTTTATACGCCCACTCCTAACCTCCTCTAACCTCTGCCGAGGGTTAAACAGGCAGAAATATCAAAGCCGAAAGTGATTTTCATTTTTTGGGGGCATGTAAATCACTTCTGACACTGAAGTGGCTGTCCCTTAACCTAGGTGTTTTCTACGCCGAGTGTAGAAAAACCTTGCCAGAATCTATGCAAGTCAATAAGTTTGGGCAGGCCTGAAGCCCAACATGTTCAGCCCAAAAAATTGATTGCTTTCAAATCAAGAATCCCTAGTGAAACCCAAACCATCATATAAACCCGAGATGGGATTAGGTACAACAACTTAGAGAGTGGCAAAAGTTGGAATCACTTTTTTGGCACTGATGTGTTGGCCCTAATGTCATTCCAACTTTAGCCACTCATGCTTCCAACTTTAGCCACTCTCTAAGTTGTTGTACCTAATCCCTGGCGTATAAACCCAGCTCTAAAGTGCATAATCGATCCCTTCACCAGGACTAGCTGATTCCAGATACCCTATAGGATTTATCACACACGAATAGTCACCTTGGGAATGATCATCGGCGGGGAAGTTCTTCCACAACAATATAAACCGATTCATACCAGTTCTCAAGTTTCATCCGAGCTTTATGCCCGGTAGTAGTGTATCACTTGGATGATCAAAGCCCTGCCACAGGAAATATTAGGGATCATCTTTGGAGTTTCCGTCTTTCACAACCAGATTTCCCAATTCCAACAGTTTTGCAACTGGGTTCTGTACAGCTCTTAATGAATTGGACGACCAGACAATGCTTTCAATTCCATTCATAAGGACAAGATTTCACTGAATATAGAGAAGCAAAAAAGAAGTGTGATGATGTATCGGACTGAGAGTACCTTTACATTGTCAGATGGTCGCACGGCTAGACCAGGTCTCTAACGCAATGAACCCTACACAACACTAAGAGAGAGAGAGTCAAAAAGCTAGGCATCGGCGGGGGAGCGACCTCTAGCTCTCCGATGGTCAAGTCAGACAATAGGGTGATGTAGAAGAGAAGATTTCCAAATTAGGGTTTTTATTGTCTCATACATGAAAAGTGAGTTGTTACCCATACTTATAGGCTTGAGTAGTAGCATATCAAATGAGACATTGTCTGTTGCTTTCCACCACATTCTTCTCCACGTCTCCTCCTACTCTCTTTATCATTTTCTCAGTATGTCAGGCCAGCTATAGGGGTTAGAAAAATAACTCGATGTTTCTGGGTTATGTTTAAGTACTCGGTAGTTAGGCATCTCACTGATGGCTTCGACATTTTTTGGGTCTGGGGATCTCCGAAGGTTCCCTGGGTTGGTTTGCTTAGGAATTCTTTGGGTCGATTCCCCTAGAGTCAGGATCCGACTGGTTTATTTAGGTCGGTTTATAAGGGCCACAATATATTTCCCTATCAGTTTTCCCCCTCATTCTTGAGTCCAGGGTTACGTGGCTTGGGAATGCAAACTGTTTGCGGTCATTACTGTTCATTTCAGTGCATATAGCACATCTTTTTAGTTATAGAGATGACATCGACTAGGGACAGGTGCTAATGATAGTCTCATATTTAATGGGCTTTAGTAACTGAGGGGGTGTGCTAGCATCGATTACGAGTCATGCCAAGCGTCGTGTCTCTTCGAATCCCTAAGTCATCGGATGATCGTATTTAAACCTCTTAAAGATTTTGAGATTTTGCGGGTCACCTCGTTTCTCAGGTTAATTTCATTACCCTATAGATGCGTGACATGCGTAGGGTCGAGGATACTCGGGGTTGTCTATAAATCTCTCCTTCGAAATATAGCTTGGCTTTTCTTTATCTCTACTTCCTATCCCTCGCACCTCCTACCTTTGTTTTGGGCGATTTTTGACGAGTTTTTCGCTTCCTGGTGTGTGGTCATTTTCATTTTCAACACCTATTGCGCTTCTGGGCTGTTTTTTTTGTCGTCTTTGGCGCTCTTCCTACCTTAGGGAATCCATTCTCCACCGTCTCTGATGCATTTCTCTACTTTATCTTCTTCCCATGTACCCCACTTTTGCTTTGTAGTTTAACCTTTATTGCACTATAGCTTCAGTCAGTCATCCTCTGTTGTGTATTTTTGTCGATTAGTCTATTTTCCTTCTTCTTTTTCTACATTTGTATTTTTTATCCCTCTCTTTCTTTCTGGCATCTGTGCTTTTCTTCCTATTTTTCCTTTCCCATAGATATCTATTTTTCCTATTTTATTTAATGATGTCTAAAGACACCATTAATTGGATGGTCGACGAAACTGACGACCTGTCGAAGGTCCGACATAACCCTGTAGAGTAGGCCATCGAGCCGGCTCTATCTAATGCCTAAGAGGCGATGGGGGAGATTGCTCCTGAACAAGATTTCACCTCCGCTAGCTATGGTTTTGAGGTAGGGGTACGAATACTGACTCAATATTATTTCACTTTTCTCATTCTCGAGGAGGTCATCCTTTCTGCCCCTAGGAACACCCGGGCCTTCGAGGCCCCTGCCGGAAGTGTAGCGCTGTATAAGCAGGTCCTTATGGCGGGTCTTAGGTTTCTGATTCCCTCATTTTTTAGGGAACTACTATTCTATCTTAGACTAACACTGGGGCAACTGATGCCCAATGTCTGGCGGATAGCCATAAGATGCATGATCCTATAGGAGTTAACAATCAAGGGGACAACCCACCTCACACTCAATGAGTTCTTTCACTGCTACTGCCCCAAGGAGCAGGAGCCGGGGTGGTTTTACTTTGCAAGATGGAACCCAACAACGACCCTGGTGACCAGGCTCCCGAGCTTCAACAGTGGGTGGAGGAGTTGCTATTTTTTCGTTTCTGGTGAAGGCTGGGAGTATCCCCTAGAGGAAGTTTCCCACATAAAGTTCAACTATGCTAGGCGTCGGCCATTAGCCTAGTAGGTGAGTCTTGATCTATCGTTTTTCATCTTTCATTTTTTCATTTTATTATTATTTAGGTCTCCTTGTTTTCTCTACCATCTTATGCGTTTTCCTCCTTTTTTATATTAGTTTCAGAAGTAGATGAGTTATCCCCTGAGGAGGAGGCTCGTATTCGGGACGTCTTGAACTACCCATCACATGCCTTCCCTGATCTAGTTACACCTGAGTGACTCCATCAATTTGGGTTTGGTCCAAACCCAGGTAATTCACCATTCTTTTGTTTCTTTCATGCCCCTTTCTCCCTTCTCTTTTTCCCTATTTCTTTTTGATTAATCTCTAACCTCGAGTCAACTTTTTATGCATTAAATGAAAATGAACAAAATTTTTTTGGTTCAAGCCTGGGATGCCAGAGAAGCTAAAGTCAGGGAGGCTAGAGCAATGGGCTGAGGGGGCGATTGTGTCCTTGAAGAAGAGAAAGCATCATCTAATCCTCAAGGGGGCTTCTGAGGCTCAAGCCCCCAAGGTCATCCTTAAGGCGACACTATTTAGAACCCACCCAACCAACTCCAGCCCAAACTGCCCAGCCAATACCTCCCCTGGCTCCTACTGCCAATAACCCAATCATGGATTTAGAGGAGGAAGCTGTCGAGTCTCCTCCAGCCCCCACCATCAAGGGAGAAGCAGTGGATTCCCATGAATTTGCTCTTACCACCACCACCGAGGCCCCCGCCCCACCATCAGTGATCGTGGCAACTCCTTCTACCCGGGTGACGTCCTCTACTAATGCAGCCCGTCCCCAGGTGCCCCCTTCTTCGGTCCCAGAAAGAGGTGAGTCTTCAATGGGGCCCACATCTTGGCTGTCAAAGCCGAGTCCTGGGGGGCTACTCTTAGGGGGCATTCCCCTTGAGGACCTCCAGTTCTTGGGGAAGACCGTCTTCCCTTCTGCCCTTCACCGAGACATGATGCATTATGTGGCCAAGGTAAAAATCCTCTTATCTCTTTTTCTTCTTCTTTTGTATCTGTTTTGTTTCTATACTAACCGGACTCTTCTTTATATCTATCTTTCCAGACTGTGGCTCTGATGGTGGCCTCTATCCAGAGGTAAAAGTTTAGCGAACAAGTCTGGGCCAAAGTCCTAAATCACCTTGCTCAGACCAAGAGCGAACTTAAGGTAACCCGGGAGAGTGCCAAGGTTGAGATATACACCCTCAAGGATAAGGTCAAATGGGAGGAGGGTTCTAGGGCCAGCATGATTGCTCGGGTCACAGAGCACGAGGCTCATATTGAAGATATGAGGACATGCTTACGGGCAGCCAAAAGGGAGATTGCTAAAGCAAGAGAGGAACTCTGGGCAAAGAGGAACCGTTGTATTGTGGTCAAGGACTCGTTTATCGCAACCCTCGAAGCGGTGGTGAACAAGAAGGTGGTTTAGGCTATAAAGTTGGCCCACTTCTAGGATAAGGAGGAGAGGGAGAGGGCCCTTGAGGCAACCATTGCCAAATACTTGGCCTCGGATGCCTTCTAGGTCATCAAGGCCGGATGTTTCCTGGAGGGGTTCAAAAACTTCCAGGAGATAGTGGTTGAGGCTTACCCGAACTGGGACTTCTCCGCCTTTGTTCCTGATGAGGAGGAAGAAGAGGCTAAGGAGGGGTAAGAAGTGGGTAATAAAGGGCCAGAAGGGGAAGAGGTGGTCGAGGGATCCAGGGCTACTGTTCCGAGGGAGGCCACCTTGGGGGATGCCAACCCCAGGTGTAATTGTATTATTTATTTATTTATTTGTGTAAGTCTTTATCATATCAATGACATTTCTTTTTTACCCTCATCTCTATATACTATATTTTGGTTGTGATTTTTCTCCTCAAATTTTTCTCTTTGATTTTTTCCCCTTGAGTTTCCCCAGTGTAATGGGGTAGGTCGTGATAGGGGCTCCTAAGAGTATAGGAATAATTACTAGATTTCTCTAAGTATGAGTGCGTCTTGGGGTATATAGCCTTTAACTGAGTAAAGGTGGACAATGAAACTTTTTTTCTAAATATGGGTATGCCACGGGGTTAATATTTTAACAACGAATAGAGATAGGTGACGACAACTGACTTTTTCTAAGTGTAGGTACATCTCGGGGTTAATACAATTGCAACTAATATGTGTTCTGCCCTTAAACACTTTTTTTAGGAAAGAGGGAGAAAACCCATTTGGTCTCTCGTGGTTTTGAGTGAATAAGGGTTCTCGGTGGCATTCTTTTAGACTTGAGCCGTTTCCTCATACAGGGGCCTTTCTTCAACAATGTTGTCGAGTACTCTTAAATCCTCTTTTTAATTCTTATATGCGAGAGGGTATAGCTGTACTTACTTGGTATCAAGGGGTCAATTTTAGTTGTGATGCACGCTTCCTGATGTGCTTCGGGCCTCTTTGCTTTTACTGATTTGTGAAGCTTTTATCTGGTTTGTTCTTTTTCCCTCGAAGGATGGATCAATCTCATAATTCGGGGTTAATCTTGTGACCTGGGGTCAACTTTATGACCTAAAGGTTAATCTTACAACCCAGGCATGAGGCACAAGGGCATGGAAGGATGGGTCATTCTTGTGGCCTAGGGTCAATCTTGTGACTTAAGGGTTAATCTTACAACCCGAGCATGAGGCATGAAAGCCAGAAAGGATGGGCTAATCTTGTGGCTTAGAGTTAATCTTGTGACCTAAGGGTTAATCTTATAACCTGAGCACGAGGCATGAGGGCTTGAAAGGACAGGCCAGTCTTATGTTTTAGGGTCAATCTTGTGACTTGGGGAGTTAATCTTGTAACCCGGGCACGAGGACTTGAAGTTGTTCCTGGCTCTGCAGAGTAAAAGCATTTTATTAGTTAGAGTAGAATCATAACATCAACTTCATTAATAATATTTTCTCAAATGCTCTACATTCAATGACCATGGTACGGGCTCCCCTTGCATTATCTCGAGGTGGTAATTTCCAGGCCTATTGCAGTGTGTTACTTGGTAAGGCCCCTCCTAGTCGATCTCAACTTTCCTCTGTCGGATCTTGTGCTGTTAGGCTCACCTTTCTAAGCACTAATCTCTTACTACAAATCTCATCCTAACTCGTGAGTTATAGTACTTGGCCATTCTTTGCTTATAGTCTACTACTCGAAGTGTGGTCTCATCCCTTTTCCCTTCCAACAAGTCGAAATTATTCTTGAGGCCTTCTTCATTCTTCCCTAAGATTGTTTCCTATGTGGGAGTCCTTATGGTGCGGATGCCCAAAGGATGCTTGGCAACTCCTCGGGCTAAAGGCCTTTGGAGTCCTCGAGTCTTTTCTTGATTATGCCCAAAAGCAACCTGTTGGTGACCTCCACTTGGTCATTGTCTTGGGGGTAAGCTAGGGAAGAGAAATTATTTTTGATCCCGGGTTCTATACAGAATTCCCAGTACTAGGAATTGTTGAACTACTTTCCATTATCGGTGATGATAACTCAAGGAATCCTGAACCGGCAGATGATTGACTTCTAGATGAAGTCACGGATGTTCTTCTCAGTGATTTTCACTAGGGTTCAACCTCTACCCACTTGGTGAAGTAGTCGATGGCCACTACCAAAAACCTTATCTGTCTTTTTCCCTGGGGAAGTGGCCTAACAATGTTGATTCCCTATTAGGTAAATGGCTAGGGTCTAGCTATTGGGAGTAACTCTTTTGTAGGCTTTTTGGGGACATTAGCGAACCTTTGACATTTGTCACACTTTCGAGCAAGCAAACCTGCATCCTTTTGCATAGAGGGATAATAGTGTCCTCTCCTAATGGCTTTGTGGGTTATCGCCCTACCCTCTGAGTGGTTCCCACATATTCCCTCATATATTCCCTGGAGTACATAGTCAGCCTCCTCTTCAAATAAACATCTAAGCAGGGGGGAGGTGAAGCTTCTCTTATAAAGGGTGTGGTGGAGAAAGAGATACCAACTCACCCTTATTTTTATTTTCTCACCTTGTCTCTATCCTTAGGAAACTAACCATTCTTCAGATACTTTATGATCTGGCTGGTCCATTCAAGCTCAAGGCTGACCATATTGACTTCTTTACCCTCTTCTGCCTTAGTGCTTGGCTTGGGTAGACACTCAATAAAGATCTTGGGGTTGAGACTTTCAACGGTAGATGATGCAAGTCTGGCTAACCTATCAGCTTTTTCATTCTATTCTTGTGGGACCCGTTAAATGGTGAAATGCTCGAATCGGGATTTTTCTTTCATTATCATGACGAGGTACTATTTTATCCACCCGTCCTTTGCCTTAGACTACCCTTGTACTTACCCTACCACAAGCTGGGAGTCACTGTTGACCCTGACTCACTCTGCTTTGAGAGCGTGGGCAAGACATAGTCCGGTGAGCACTGCTTTATACTCGGCCTCGTTGTTGGTTACCTTGAACCCAAATCTGATGGCATTCTTAAGCTCATTTCCCTCTGGTGTGACCAAGACAACTCCTCCCCCAGTCGCGTTATTAGTGGAGGAGCCATCAATGTGTATAACCCACTCTGCTTGATTTTCTTATTCTCTCTCTGGTTGTTCCTCCCATACCTCAGACTCCTCCCCTAATGCATAAGTGTATTCAGTGATGAAGTCCTCCACTGCTTAACCCTTGATAGCTCCCTGGGGGTGGTATTCGATGTCGAACTCACTTAGCTCTATTGACCACTTTACTAGTCTCTCGGAGGTCTCGGGTTTGTGTAGTATAGTTCTAAGCGGCTGATCAGTGAGCACCCGATGGTGTGGGCCTAAAAATAAGGCCTTAGTCACCGGGCAGTGACAACCAGTGCGAATGCCATCTTCTCCCCCTTCGAGTATCACTCTTCTGCCCCCTTAAAGGCTCTATTAGTGTAGTATACTAACACTTGTATCCCATCTTCTTCCCTAATTAATACTGAACTAACTGTTGCTTTTGATATCGATAAGTACACGTAGAGCACCTCACCTTGCTTCAGCTGATTGGTCAATGGAAGGCAACCGAGGTGGTCCTTAAGCTCTTGGAAGGCCCTGTCGTATTCTTCATCCCAATAGAATGCCTTTTTCAGTAGGTTAAAAAAGGAAAGCACTTGTTTGTGGTCTGGGATATGAATCTGCTCAAAGTTATGACCTTCCTAGCCAGCTGTTGCACTTGTTTTGTTTTACTCAGTGGTTTCATGTCTATTATGGTCTTCACCTTCTCAAGGTTCTCTTTTGTCCCTCACTAAGACACTATAAATCCAAGGAATTTCCTAATAAACACTCCAAAAGCAAATTTACCTGGGTTGAGCTTCATCTTATACTTTCTCAGGGTCTGAAATGTTTCACCCAAAACCGACAAATGTTACTAGGCTATGAGGCTTTTCACGAGCATGTTATCCATATATACTTTGATGTTCCTCCCGATCTGATTCTTAAAAAACTCATCAACTAGCCTTTGGTAGGTCGCTCTTACATTCTTTAGCTCGAAGGGCATGACCTTGTAACAATAAAGCCTTCGGTCGGTGATGAAAGCCATCTTCTCCTGGTCGGCCTTGTGTATTTTTATCTGGTTGTACCCTGAGAAGGCATCCATAAAGCTAAGGCTCTGGTGGCCAGCTGTCAAGTCCACCAGAATGTCGATCCTCAAGAGCAAAAAGCTATCTTTAAGGCATGTTTTGTTGAGGTTGGTGAAGTCAACACACATGCACCACTTCCCGTTAGGCTTTTATACCATAACTATGTTTACCAATCAGTCGAGATAATGGACCTCCCTTATGAAGTGGGCTTTTAGTAGTTTCTCCACTTCCTCTGTGATAGCCTGATTTCTCTCTGGAGAAAAGTTTCTCTTCTTCTAGTTGACAAGCCTTGAGGCTGGATTTACATTTAGTCAATGTATAGTTAGCCAAGGGTCTATCCTTGGCATGTCTTCATGTGTCTAGGCAAATACATATCGATTCTCGATGAGGAAGCCTTGCAATCATCTCTTAAAATCTTCTAGCAAGTCTAACCCCAACCAGGTCACTCGGTCAGACGTTGTTGAGTCAAGAACAATATTCTCAAGTTCTCCTCCTGGTTTTACCACCGCCTGGGTCTTTTCATCTCAAACTTCCAGATTATCGATTGCTATGGTCTCCTTTGGGATTGGTTCCCCTTTGAGTGAGACCATATAACACTCTCTAGCTGCCACCTGATCCCCCCTGACTTCCTAGACTCCTCCCTCAATTGGGAAGTGCATCAAAATATGGTAGGTCGAGGTGACCACCCTTAGTCAATTCAGCACTGGCCTTCCAAGGATTGCGTTGTAGGCAGAGAAGCAATTGACCACCAAGAAATCAACTACCCTGGTAACCTGTCGATTTCTCACCCTAACAGTGACTGGCAAGCCAACGGTTTCGAGTGGGAGCAGCCTGTCACCCATGAATCCAAACAAGGGCGTTTAAATGGGCTTAAGTTTGTCTCATCCGATACCCATCTAGTCGAAGGCTAGGAGGTAATCTGTTGAGCTCCCATTATCAATGAGGATACGGTGTGTGATGTAGTTTAAAATGACTAACGTCACCACCAGTATATCATCATGCTTTTGACTTACTCCTTGGGCGTCCTCCACAGAGAAGGTGATGGAGGGATGCTATGCATTGTGATGCTTGGTCAGCCTCGTGATGCTTGGTCAGCCTCTCTATCATCATCATCTCCTCGTTTCTTTCTACCAGAATCTGTCTCACGTGTGAACTTCTTCCTAAGCGAGACTCCCCACCCCCGGTAAACCCACTAGCTATTATCCTGATTTCCCCTTTTGGTCCTTCTGACTTTCTTTTTTCTTGAATAGGAGGTCTCGACGGGTCTCTTCATGTCTAATTGGGTGTCGTTCTACAAAAAATCTCTACAATCACCCTCGTTGGATAAGGGCTTTCATCTGCTCCTGCAAATGGAAGCAATTGTTAGTGTCGTGGCCATAATTCGGGTGAAAATGATAGTACTTATCGCTATTTCTCTTTTCTAGTGGAGCCTGGATTCTCTCGGACTATTTGATACTTGTGTCATCCTTAATGTATAGAAATACCTGCTCCATGGGCATGTTGAGGGGGGTGTAGTTCTAGAACCTGCTTGGGGGGAAATTGACCCAGGGCCTGACCCCACTGTTACCGTTTCCTTCTCTAGCCCAATTACCCCTTTCTTCCCGCATAGCTTGTTTCTCTCTTTACCTTTTGTCCGACTGTGAGCTAGCTCCAATGTTTCATTCTTGTCGGGCGTTGAGTGTGTCCTAGATGTTCATGTGCTATTACACCTTCACCATGAGGTCAATCAAGCGGGACGGGGTATTTTTTGAGAGAGAGAAAAGGAACTTCAAGGGCAGCATTCCGGCTATGAGAGTGGCCATAATCACCTTGTCCTCAGCATCATCCACTTATAACATCTCTTTGTTAAACTATGACATGTAGTCTTGGAGGGACTCGCCTTTGTTCTGCTTGATATTTAATAAATAGGTGGCAGCCTTCTGGTGTCTCTGGCTGCCTATGAAGTAGCCGACAAATTTTGACTCAGCTTTATAAAATTTGAGATGTTGTCAAGCTTTAGCCGACTGAACCAAACTCAGGTGAACCCTTTGATTGTCGTGGGAAAGGCCCAGCATATGATTTCATCAGGGACCGCTTGAAGGTTCATATGTGTCTTATATGCCTCCAAATGGTCGAGAGGATCATTGTCACCATTAAACATTTCCATCTAAGGTGGCTTAAATTTGTCAGGGAGTAGTTGAGCTATAACCTCCAGAGTGAACGGATGATTTATCCTCTGGATTAGTTCATCGATGATGGTCAAGGATTTTCCTTTGATGGCTTCCTTCATGGTCTCCATCTTCCTTCTTATATCCTCGATCCTTTCCTCCTAAAGGTTAAGGGTATGAATTGGCTTGCCTCCCAAAATTGAGAGGTCGTGGCACTTCCTCCTTTGTCTTCACGTCCCTAGCCATCATCACGGCTTCCACTTGGAGGGGCATGGGGTCCTGGCCATCCTATGTTGTGGTCGTTGGGTTCACTTATATGGTTTCTCAGCTCTTGTATAATCCCTTGGTTCAGATCCATCAGTAGCTGAGCACTTGCAGTTAATCCTTGGATCCTCTGTTCTAGGATAGCCACTCGTAGAGTTTCGTGGCATACTCCACCAGAGATGGAGGCTTCTTGCCCATCTACTTCTACACCTGGATCATGTTGAGCTGCTATTAACCTGGTTTCAACCATGTGGACCTTAGGTTCTCAGGGAAACCCTCATTTCCCATAGACAACGCCAACTGATAATGTGTTGGACTGAGAGTACCTTTACACCGTCATATGGTTGCATGGCTAGACCAAGTCTCTAACGCGATGAACCCTGCACAACACCAAGAGAGAGAGAGAGTCAAGAAGCTAGGCACTGGTGGGGGGCCGGCCTCTAGCTCTTCAACGGTTAAGTTAGGCAATAGGGGATGTAGAAAAGAAGATTTTCAAATTAGGGTTTTTGTTGTCTCATACATGAAAAGTGAGTTGTTACCCATATTTATAGGCTTGAGTAATAGCGTATCAAATGAGATCTTGCCTGTTGCTTTCCCCCACGTTCTTCGCTGCTTCTCCCCCTGCTCTCTCTATTATTTTCTCAGTATGTCAGGCCAACTATAGGAAATATTCTCTTATGATAACGGTTTTTAGGCTGTACTTGTCTTTAAGCAAAGTAGTCGGGGTCTTTATTTTTTTCTTTTTGGGGATTCTTGGGTACAGGGCGCCTCAAGGTTACAACTAGTATTTTGGTGTCAAGTGATCCAAGCAACAGCTAGGACTATTTCTAGATTACTTGAGGAGTCAAGTACCGAGGGGTTGGACAAGTAACTCGATGATTCTAGGTTGTGTCTAAGTACCCAGTAGTCAGGTGTCTCGCCGATGTCCTTGGCATTTTTTGGGTTGGGGGATCTATGAAGGTTCCTTGGGTTGGTCTCCTCAAGAATTCTTTGGGTTGATTCCCCTAATGTCAGGACCTGGTTGGTTTATCGGGGTCGGTTTATAAGGGCCTCGATATATTTCCTTGTCAAAGTGAAAGGCTTTCCATTGGTATTTCTCATGCACCACACTAACATTCAGATTGTAAAGAGATTTAGAGCTTTAGAAAATTTCCTCTCCACTACAAAATGTTCCTTACTTCAGCGAAGCGAAGACCGATAACCCATATGTCATTCCTTGCCAACTTTAATGGGGCTTTTTTTTTTTAATTGAAACTAGCAATTAACCTGTTCAAATTTGCACGGGCTAGAGTGGTATTTATTTAAAATATATAATTTTAATAAAATATTTTAATAAAAAAGGATAACTTTAAAGAAAGGTTGAATAAAAAAGAGTCGCCAACCATTTCTAGTCTAACAGTAGATGGGTCAAGTTACTAAATGCAAAAGTAGACCTAGAAAAGCACAAACAAATCAATTTTTTTGAATAACAAAATTTTATAAAATCCATATAACAAATTAAAACATAAAAAAAATTAATTTGAATTTTAATCATTTAATTCCAAAAACTTGGATAATGAACATTGATTGAAACTACAAATATATTGTAATTAGCTACACTAAAAGCTCTAGTCATGATACTGTTAGGATCATTTTACTTTTTTCATCTTAGAAGAAAATGAGATGCAATAAAATCAACAAACAAAATGAAAGTAGAAATCACACATAACACAAGTTTTGCGTGGAAAACCCCAGTTTAGGGAAAAACCATAGAGTAGTAGAGAAAAGTTTCACTATCTGGAAAACCTCATCAAAGATTTACAATTTTTAGAATCTCTCCCTCTTCATAAGTAACCCTAGAACAAAACATATAAATACCCCCCAAAACCCTAATATATAGCGGATACGGTTCAAATCCGTATTCGGGTTTTTTCGTGTTATATCGAGTAAGATTCTGGTTGAAAAAATTATGATACTAACCCAAATCAAACTTCACACATTACAATCTCCCACTTGAAGTTTGATATCTTATTGCATCTCTTGTGTTTGTGAATGCCATTATTTCCTTGATATGATTCTTATCTTTTGCGACTCAACTGCTCCGTCTTTACACCTGAAGATCAATTGAAACTTTGCATAGCTCCAATTTCACTTCCATGACTACCTTAGTGAACATATTAGCAAGATTGTCATCTGTCTGGATCTTTTTCAACCTCAACATATTTTCTTCTAGAAGCGAATGTATGAACTAATGCCTACTATCAATGTGTTTGGTCCTTACATGGAATGCTGAATTCTTTGCAAGATGAATAACACTTTGGTTATCACTGTGTAACCTGCTGTTCTCCTGCTTCTTTCTCAACTCTTCCATCAAGTTCTACAACCAAACCATTTCCTTGCTTGCCTCTGTGGCAGTAATATATTCTGCTTCAATACTTGAAAGTGCCAATATCTTCTACAACTATGACACCCAACTAATAGCTGTATAACCCAAGGTGAAGACATACCCTATAGTATTTCTTTGTTTGTCAAAATCTCCTGACAAATCCGAATCCACATAACCTTATAGGTTAAGTCCAGGCCCTCCAAAAATCAATGCAACTTTAGAAGTTCCTCTTAGGTACCTTAGGCACTATTTGGCATGCAATCTCGGATTTACGAATTGTGATCTTGTGTGCAAATCAACAGATTGTAATCAAGATGATCATAAGATCAAATTATGGCAGTCGTTTGGCTACAATATTTTGAGAGTGCAATCCATAGATTGAAATGGTGAATTTGCATTTGGCGTGCAATCTAATGGTAAGTTTGCATTTGGAATGTTATTTATAGGGATTGATAACAACTCGTTCTGAGTAAATACAAACATGTGAAACCCTTGCAAAGGGGTATCATGTTTGAGCACCTGACTCAACCCAGCAACCAATTGAGTTTGTGGATGGCTCGGTAAGACGTATGAGACTAGACAAGGATGCTCCACTCCCTTCATGAAAACCTCTAGTATAGTGCTCCCCATGCCCAGACCGTTCATGGAAACCTCTGGTTTATTGTTCCCAATGTCTTAAATGAAGAATAACTCAGCCAAGTTAGCTTGGATTGTCGTCCACGGTCCAGCTCGACTACATTTGTAAGAAAGTGTCACTTTCTTCATCTTTTTCTGTTGACAAGATGCCCTCTAACCCTTTGCAGTTTTTTATATGAAAATCTTTACACTCCCTAGCATTTCTTTAGAAGCAAAACTATGAAAGTTTAGTAACATTTTTGCACTTATACATTTTCAACACTTTTGTCCAGGATCACAAGGGAGCATCTTCTCCTTTGAGCTCAAATTTGGTTAACGGTGCATCTTTCTTCTTGCCCAATGACGTGTCCATTCCATGAACATAAAGATAAAATTCATGTAGACTTGTCATCTACGAATATCTATGTTATTATAGAACAAGAAGCTAGAGAGTTCCACTTCAAGAATTTCTAACTTTGTCAAGCTTAACAGTTCCTCTCCACATTTCCATTCACTCCCTTATATTCTGAGGTATTGGAGAGAGATTAATTAGGGTAATTTCCTAACTGGAAACATTTTTAGCTTTTATATGTAAGAGAGATGAAGGCGCTTGAGTTTGACCTCAAGTTTAAACCCAACTGCAAAATTATTGCATTTATATCCTTAAGGCATTTTTTTATTGTTCCTTACCAATCAGACACAGATTTATGAAAAGGAAAAAAAATGTCATGGTAGTCATTGCAAGGATAGCAAGCAACTTAGTTTGAGTCCAGTTATAATCGCATGGCACACCGTATTTGTTGCAGTAGATACAGGGCTTGCCCTCTGCAAGCCACAACACCTTGAAACTTTGATTAATCATTGTGTTGAGATTTGATGAACTATTCTCAAGGTCCTCAGTGCCTCTATGAAGAATTGGAACGACAATGCTCATTATACATCCCCTAGGGCTGCAGTTTCTCCAATGTTAAAGTAAACCTGACTAGATTGACAAGTAACTTGGGAAGGAATTCAAATCGATGAGGAGGAGGAAAAAAAATTATTGAAATCGGACCTATAACTC
>JAOXJP010245310.1:0-22676 GCA_025762735.1 Platanus orientalis | reverse complement strand
TGAAATAAGAGTGTAAGCAAGTGAATCCAAGTGTGTATAAAGTGTAAGGTAAGTGAAAGAAAAATGTAAGCAAGTGTAAGAAAATGATACCAAGTAATTCAGTACGCATGAGTAAATGCATATGATGTTAAAGGTTGTACAATTAAGAATGAAACTATATCAAAGCAAGAAAATGAAAACATCTAAATTTCACAAGAATAAGTTTATAAGTTATGTAAGAAATATAGTTTAACGAAAGGAAAAGAAAGTGCAAGAGCTATTAATCAAAATACAAGTGCATAATACAAGTAAAAAAGATGTTAAGAAACAAGTGGAAGCTCATAATCTTTAAAAAATGATAAGTTCTCAAACTATGTAAGAAAAATGAAAATGTATGATGGTTCTCTCATTGAGATACAAATCAATGCTATGAAGATCAATGATATGTATTAAATGATCAATGAAAAGTGATAAGTAAATATTAAGATAAAGGCAATTGAAAATAATAAGTGATAAGTGAAAAAATGATGAATGATAAGTAACCTATGATCAGTAACAAGTAAGATTGTGAATGATAAGTGCTAAGGTAATTGTAGACTTGTTGAATATAGAAGTAAAAATTGATATGTCTCATTATGAAAATGCGTTATTAGGATTGCTAATTATTTAAGAATGATGCATGCTTAGTTTGAAATGATTTGTATATGCATATTCATATTATAAAAGTGTAGTTTATGCATGAGAAATGAATAAAAATTCTCATTAAGATGTACACTAGATATCTTCAGTATGGATGGACTATGAAATGTTTACCATGTGATTATAAACACATATTGTCATAGGTAGATGTTAGAAGAATGCTATGTGTAAGTAGGATCATGCATATTGCCATGTGTAGACAATAGAAAAATACTATGTGATCACGTGTATTGTCATGCCTAGTTCTTACATGATGAACCATGATGATGAATGCATAGATCTTATGATGTTTAGTAGATGATATATGTACACTAGCACATGTACATACGCTAGAGAAGGGTATGTGTTTTATATGGAGATGTACTCAGTATTTTCATGCTAAAAGATTTGTGTTTTACCCATCCAGTTCTTGTAGTAGGTTTTGTGTACCTACTTACGAGTCGTGGATTTCATCCATCCATACCACTTTTATTACAAGAGAGGTTTAGTGCAGGTGCGCATTTCTAGAGTGCCTTGAGGCCGAAGGGGAGGCATGCAGTTGATGCTTTCTTATTTTAGTTGTTTCAATTCGATTTAGACTCGTACCTTGTATTAAACTCTATTATGTTTTTGTATTAAGATTAAGGTTTAACTTGAGACTTGTAGTTCTATATCTGTTATATAACAATGGGAGATTAGTGTCATGGTAGTTTATTTATATGTTTTAGTTTATTTCCCTTGCACCCTTAAGATTATGGTTAGATGTGATAGTTTATGATTCCGCTGCTTATGTTATTTTAAGGTTAAAGTTAAGTATTACATAAAAATCACAGGTTCAGGAAAAAGGCTTAAATTTGTAGCCAATTTCATATAGATCCGGTTTAGTTGTGGCTCGGTTTCACACCCAGATAAGGTGATGAAATTTGGGGTCATTACATCCCATGAGTTCTCTAAGAACTCCTTTCAACCCTTAAGTCAATCTTAATGATCGACTTTCGGGACAACAAAAAGTTGAGTTAGAGAAATTAATAGAGGCATTTATGACAAGGCAGGGAAGGTCTTCATTCTCTTCTTCACAAGCTCCTTCATCGACACAAGCCCAAGTCTTTATACCCCTCCAAAGCCAAGGTCATCATTTCACTGAGTTTGAAAAGGTGTTCCATAAGTATCTCACCAAATAGGATGGACCCATGAATTCTTCACAAGGTCAAGTTCCCTCTCTCGGGTCTTTATTCCTCTAGTCCCAAAAATAGAATTTTGACTTTACCTAGTCCCAAGACCAAGGACATTCACCAATCTTCACCATTGCTCACACCCATACTACTGTCCATACCCAACAACCACATCAGTCAGCAGTTGACATCGAAGAGCAGTATGGACCTGGTATCACAAGTACGAAGGGGAAGGAGGTCTGTGTTTCATCTCCATTTGATGAAACCAATGCGATGATCACAAAGATAGCCAATGAGATTGAGCTGCTCAAAGGTGGTCAATTTCCATTAAATATGGATTTTGAGGATTTACATCTCTATCTAGGGGGTGGCTTGCCAAGTAATTTCCAGATGCCTAACATGGAAAAATATAACAGCACCGGTATCCCTAAATTACACTTGAGTATGTACTACAACGTTATTTTCTAGTAAGGACGAGATGATCAGATTTTAATATAGATGTTTTTGAGAAGCCTGGAGAAAGATGTAGCCAAGTGGTTTACTAGACAAGATGAGAGGGACATGAGCACTTAGAGGACCCTAACTAGAGCTTTCATTAGGCACTTCTGTTTCAATCTAGAAATGTTGCCAACCAGGGACAAGATTGAAGGAATGCACCCCTATACCAATGAGAGCATCAAGGGCTATGCTTACAAGTGGAAAGAGAAGACCTCTAATTTAAAACACCCAATATCAAAGGATGATATGATCTCTATCTTCTTAAAGACCTTGGGCCCTACTTCTCAGTTGATGCTTCTCACAGCCTCTACCAATAACTTTGTCGAGGTCATTGACAAGGCTACTCATTTGGAGTTAGCCATCAGAGTAGGTTTGGTCATAAAAGTAGCCCTACTCTCCTCCAGTACTACCTGAATATTTCCTGAGAAAGTCATGGTGGCTCGTCCTGATGGTCATACCATGCAAGCAATTGAGGTTCCAAAATCAGCATAGGGCAATAGTTACACCCACCCACAAGCAATAAGTTCCCGAGCCCTGACACAATTGGTCCATGATATGCAGCTAAGGCCATTATTAAAGTTTATAACTATCCTGATTAAGGATAGGAAGAAGAGAAAGTTTACCCTGCTTCCTCATTCATATAACTATGTGATGGATTATCTAGTCCAAAAAGGACTTTTGCAACTCTTGGAGCCAAGACATCCCCCACAACCTTTACCCTTCCGATACAATGCAAGTGAGCATCTAGAAATTACATTCAAGACCTCATAGAGGAAGAAAAGGTATCATTCAACCTCATACCAACCAATCCCCCATCCAACTCAAATATCCTTTAAAACTCACTTCCATCTCATCCATCATCCAAGGGGGTCAATGTGATAGGTCTAGAGAAACAACAATTCAATCTAGCTAACTTTATATCCAAGATCTGTGATGTTAAACCACCTATAATCTTACCAGAAGATGGTCACATACTTTTCTTAACCCTTATGATCCACCAGAAATGACCCCTAAACAACTCCTTGCCTTATAGAACACGCCTCCAGAAAAACCTATTTCATTACTCCCACCAGATGCCGATCTTGAGATGGCTATGGCAGTAGAACCCCGAGCTTAGTATTCCCCTTACCATGACCCACACTACATCCCTCTACCACCATTAATGCCATTCCCATCATCCATGTATACTTTCCCACCACCATTGACACCTTTTCCACCACCATCGACATCCTTTCCACTAACTGTAAATAATCCCCCACCGCCAAATATGCCATATGAGCTTAACAAGGTTCCCTTTGATTGCATAAAAGGGGTAGGGGAATCTCATCTAGGGATGTCAGCAAGTGAAATGGAAAATTTGATTGCCTTTATTACCCGATCGGGCAGGATCTCTGAGCCTGTCACTTCACATTTAGACCTGGAGACTACCAAATGAAAAGGGAAGGAGGAAATAGGGGCAGAGCAAGAAGCAATAGAACAAGAAACATCATAACATAAAAGATGAAGAGAAGAAAGAAAATGATATTTTTGAGACAGCAATCCGCAAGTCCCAATTATTCTTGGTCGAGCAGTAGACCTTGACTCAAGCCAATATCTCCGTCTTGGGATTATTGGTAACATCCACACCACATAGAGAAAAATTTATGAGTATATTTTGAAGGTCATTTGTAGACACATCCATTACTCCATACAATCTTGAGAACATGGTTGGATGAGTGGCCATGCCCAAAGTAATTACATTTGTAGAGGAAGAAATCCCAGAGGAGGATAGACTACATAACAAGGTTCTCTATGTCTCATCTTATTACACTGGCGTGTGTATCATGCTACTAATAGACAATGGCTCTACACTAAATATTCATGCCAGGGCCATTTTAGACACACTTTGGATTCCTCCTCAGAATATGCAGCCAAACCCATGTGACATCAGGGCCGTTGACAACACTGTCAGTCATGAGTGGGGTGAGATTGACATTGTTCTTATCTTGGAGGGGAAGATGTTTAATGTGCATTTTCAAGTCCTAAGTATTCCCTCATCCTTCACAATGTTGTTGGGAAGACCTTGGATTCACCAAGCTGGTGTTGTTCCTTTCTCTTTGCATTAAAAGGTCAAGTTCATTGTTGATGATGAGGTAGTCACCTTGGCCGAAGATCGGGACATCATTACTATGGATGGGTAAAAAGTTTTACAAGTATAGAACCTATAGGCTCTTAAAACATACACCTCTTATCAGTTTGAGGTGGTCAGCCCCAAAGAGCAAGCAGTAGAGAAAAAGAGAACGACAGAGATTCTCCCTTTTAAAATTAGAATGATGACCAAGATGAGGTTTAATCTGAATAAGGTCTTAGGAAAATTTTTACAGGGACGAAGGGAACCAATCAAAGCAGTCAAGGTACTTCCTCGAGCAGGACATGGATTTAAGCCTAAATTGCTACAATGGGGCAAGAAGAAGAAATGAATCACTTCCATAGCCCCCTCAAATGTCACTTTATTCCTTAAATTTCTAAATAGCCTTGAGCCTGATATAACCCAATCTATAAACCCTCCACATGTCTCACCAAATACTAGCTAAGAAAACTCTTGTGATGTAACTCCACTATGCATTCCTTAACCTATAGTTTGTGGACCATCAATCAACCCTTGTAAATTTAAAGTGTTTTTTCATTCTTCACCACAATCCAATTTGTCTCAACATATTCCCTTTTTCAACACAATGTCATTTGTCCCTGAGGTTGGTGAGAGTTTAACTCCTGCCACTTCAAAACATAAGGAGGACAAACTGATCTCTTTAAGTTTTCTCTCTCTACCGCACGATATCAAGGAGGTGCTCCAACTTCATATTATCAACAGAGAGTTATATTTAAATGAGATTGAGCTTACACAGATTATCTTACCCGAAGATGGGAACCCTGCTAATGCACCTAAACAACTAAGGGTTATGAATGAAGATGCAAGCGTGGACCAAGTTGGTTGATAATGATCAGAGCATGGACAGTTAGCAATCAATACTCTTGTTAACTTCTTTTTCATTTTCCTTTTTACCTTGTAATAAGAACTATGTATGACTTGATCCCTACTGACTCAAATGTCAAGCATTTGACCAATGCAAATATATCGGGTACATAAGCCACCTAAGACACAACTTCAGGTTTAGTCATCTTTTTAAAAAATATATTTTTCTTTTTATTTATTATCCTTGTAATAAGAACTACATGTGGCTTGATCCTAATAGACCAAAGTTTTTTAGCATATGACCAATGCAAAAAAAAAGGTCAAATATGTAGGCAGTTTGAGAAGAAACTTCAGGCTCAACTACTTTTCAACCAAAAAAAAAAAACATTATCCCATAAGACCAAGAACTACATACAGCTTAATCCCGACTGACCACTCTTTTTCGGCATTTAATCAATGCAAACGTATAAGGTACATAGGCAACGTGAAGGTAATTCCAAGGTCAGCTGCATTTTTGAGTATTAACACCCTTTCATTTATACTTTACTAAATTTTTCTTTTTCAAATGTCATTTTCAAAACAGGAAGAGTATGATTGTGATGATAACGAATTAATACCACAAGAGGTCATTGATTGTTTTGAACGTTAAGAAAATCAAAACCTCCCAATAGTGGATGTTATCCAAGAAATAAATCTTAGGTCTGAAATTTCTTCTAAAATGGTAAAAATCGTGACCCCCAACACCTTAGATCTAGGACATGATCTTGCATGTTTACTCCAAGAATTTATTAACATTTTTTCATGGACCTATGAGGACATGCTTGTCTTGATAAAGACCTTGTTGTTCATAACCTACCTACTGATCCAACTTTCCACTCCAATCAAACAAAAACCCAAACACCTTTAACCTGAATGGTCTCTTATGCTTAAAGATTAAATTCAAAATTAGCTTGATGTTGGTTTCCTTCTCTTTGTTTCATACCCCCAGTGGTTAGCCAACATAGTCCCAGTCCTCAAAAAGGATGGAAAATTCCACATGTGTATTGACTTTATTGATCTAAATATGGTCAGTCCCAAAGATGATTTTCCTTTGCCTCATATCGACATGTTGATTGATTGTACTACTGGTCACAAGATGGTAACCTTCATGGATGGTTTCTCTAGGTACAACCAAATCAAAATGGCAATTGAGAACAAAGAAAAGACAGCATTCACCACCCCCTAGGGTATCTTTTGCTACAAAGTTGTGCCTTTCAGTCTCAAAAATGTTAGGGCAACTTGCCAAAGTGCTATGATTGCCCTTTTCCATGACATGATCCATTAGGAGATGGAGGTTTATGTTGATGACATGATTGGCAAATCCTGGCATCATCAAGGTCATTTGGGGCATCTATGGAAGTTGTTAGTTAGAATGAGATAGTTCAAGTTGAGATTAAATTCTTTGGAGCTTCGTAAGGGAAATTGTTAGGCTTCATCATCAGTGAAAGAGGCATCGAAGTCGATCTAGCTAAAGCCAAGGCCATCATTAGGATGCTAACTCCTCATACAAAGAAAGAGGTGCATAGTTTTTTAGGCCACATATAGTACATCAGTAGGTTCATTGCCCAATTAACTCCTATCTGTGAACCGATCTTCAAGCTTCTTAGGAAGAATTCTCCAACTGAGTGGAACAATGACTGCTAGACTACATTTGACAAGAAAAAAAAGTATCTGTTGAGCCCACCAATGCTCTTCTCTCCAGAGCTAGACCATCCATTAATTCTATACCTGATAGTGTATGATAACTCTATAGGTTGGATTTTTGGATAACACAAAAAATCAAGAAAGAAAGAGCAAGCCATATATTACCTAAGCAAGTGTTTCGTGGATTATGAAACCAAATATACACCTCTTGAGAAAATTTACCTTACTTTGGTATATGTAACTAGAAGACTACACCATTACTTCCAGTCATACAAAGTCTTTTTAATTTCTCGAATGGATCCCATTAAATATCTTTTAGAGAAACCAGCCACTGCAAGGAGGATGGACCGATGGCTCATGATGCTATCTGAGTTTGATATATCCTATGTTTCATAAAAGGTAATCAAGGGGCAAGCCATTGCTAACTTCCTAGTAGATGGTCCGATTGACAGGCATTTATTTACAAGCCTTGATTTCCTAGATGAGCATATACTTTACATTGAGATAGAGAAGGTCAAGATGATCCATTGGAAAATGTGCTTTGATGGGGCAGTTAACCAAGGAGGCAACGGTATTGGTGTTGTGCTTATATCTCCTACAGGCGCCCTTATCCCCTTTGATGTTCATTTATGTTATCCATGCACCAACAACATGGGAAAGTATAAAGCTTGCATTGTCGGTTTAAAAGATGCCATTGACCTAGGCATTACTAAGTTTAAGGTCTTCAGTGATTCGGCTTTGGTCATCTTTCAAGCCATCGAGGAATGGTTCATTAGGGATGAAAATTTTCTGGACTATCATGACTGCCTTTAGGCTCTTTTCAAGAATTTTGAATATTTGACCTTCAATTATGTGGTCTGGAAAAGAAATCAATTTGAAATGCACTGGCCACACATGCCTCTATGATAGATATGTCGTAGGATTCCCATATGAAGTCAATTGAAATTAAAATAGAAATCAAGGCTAGCTCATTGCCTTCATATTACAGCTGTTGATCCAAATAGAGGGTCTTGGTTCCTCAACATCAAACAATATCTTAAAGATCAAAGTTTTTTCCTCTATGGCTTCCAAGAATGACCAACGTACTCTTCAAAGACTATCCATGCATTTTATTTTGCATGCAAGTTCCTTATACAAGAAATCCCAGCATCATGTTTTGTAAGATGTGTGGATGAATCTGAGGCCTCCACCATCATTGAAGACATTCTCAAAGGAGAGTGCAGTCCACACATGAATGAACTTGTGCTAACCAAGAAGATTCTTTGGATAGGTTATTATTGGTCAACAATGGAGATAGACTGTTGTAATCATGTAAAAAGATGCCACACTTGCTAGTCTTATGACAACATTATCAAGGCACCATCTTTAGAATTGCATAACTTGACTACACAATTCCATTCTCCATGTGGGGAATTGATGTGGTAGGACCTATGACTCTGTCAACACCCAAATTTTGACTTGGATAAATTAATGGAATCAGATGAGTTCATTATAGCAAGGGATAAGGTCAAACCTAAGATACCCCTAAACTTCAGATAATTAGGCATTCTCAAGATCTATTTTAGTCACAAAGTGCAAAGTCAATATCAAAACCCTATTCAAAGATCAGTTAGGCAAAACCCTAATTTCTTTAGAAAACACTCTAGGACTATGAGGGTCTATGTTTCAATATATCAGCTCCATTTCGTTCTGAATTTGCCAACCTTCATAATCCTTCCCACATTGAAGCATTAGAAGGCTAGCAAATTACCATTTTAACTCTACACCTTTAAAATATTTTAACTTAAGTTTATCAAATCATTTTCTCCAAAACTCTCTGGCCTCCATAAGTCTTCTCACATTAAAGCATCAAAGGCTATAAAATTACCTTTTTACCCCTAAATCCTCAAAACACCCAATTTTTCCTTAAAATTAAACCCTCAATAAACCTTAGAAATTGCCCCATCATCCAAATGGCTCCAAATTAAGTCCTATGCCCTCCCATCAAGTTCATCTTCAAAGCTATCTAAAGAACTAGAATGTCCAAAGACCCAAACAACCTCAAAGACCCAATACTTCTCCAAACCCTTAAAAGGCAGTGTTAGCTATATTTAACCAACTTTAGGTCCCCTAAAGGCCTCCGAACAACCAAATTCATATCAATCAAAGGCTAATTCTTGGTTTTTGATAAGACTTCAAGGCTAGCCTTCAAGATTAGATATTGCTAAACCCACACCACATTAATTTCCACAATCACCCCATATCAAACCCAATCATTTTTCAGCAAGTGATAGACCCTCGACAAACCCCCGAGAACTCATCACAGGTCAGAAACTCAACTAATCAGTGGGCCCATCTTGGAAAACCCAATACTTTCCAAAAGACTCATACCTAGGCCTTCAAAGGGACCAACATGCCTTGATTTCCCCATTCTCTCTCAAATCCAAGCAGAACCATTTCTACCAACATTTAACACTCGGTGAGCCCCCAGGAATTCTCCCAGAACCCAAATCTTCTAAGGTTAGGCCCATTTTCTTTGATTTTTTTAGGCCTTCAATAAACCCCCTAACAGATAGGTCCATTTACAGACCCAACATAGCCTATTTCCTCATATTCTCGTGAATCTAGGTTATTTCTTTTGGACAAGTGACCCTCCTTTGGAAACCTCCCAGGAATTCTCTAGAAATTGGATTATCGATCCATCAGATCTTATGTTATCAAGATTCCAATACCCACAATATCCAATGACCCATAAAAACCCCACCTAAGACTTAGTAAAAACCTGTCTCAAATTCGTTGTGAATTCAGCCTAGGACAAATCAGGGTTTTGAATGCAGATTTTAACTCGAGTATTAATTTCATGAACAGTCTAAACCTGTATCTCACAAAACTCAAAGGTTACCTTTCATATCAAGACCTTAAACATCAAATTTACCATTTCCCTTCCTGTATAAGTTTAAGTCATTTCAGAACCATTTGGAATCAGTTTTAACCTACCTACACTCATCTGAATTCGATTCCGACAGTTTCATTACGAACAGAGCATCTGGGAGATGTAAAAGGCATATAAGCCTTGAAATGTTTCAAACTATAAAACCTAAAAAGCACACCCAAACAGTAAGGGATTCAAAATTCAAAAAACTATTGATATTTTTTAGAAAAGAAATCATTACTTTTTTAATATTTTTTAAAAAGTAATCATTACTTTTCCAAAAAAAAATACTAAAGGTGGCTTTGACTATGGTCCTCTCATTTGGCATTAATTAGAGATATTCTTGATGAAGGGCCAGGATCTTATGATCTAAGAGCCTAGCCCATCATCCACCATCCCATCCTAACCCCCATCCAACACTTTATTTCACCACCTCCTTATACAAACCCTCTATTTGCCCCCCCTTGCCACATGACCTCCATCCAACACCCCCTCACTCCTTAGCCAATGAGATAAGACCCCTACCCCCCCCCCCACATGTGGTAGAGGATCTTCCACCTTGCACTATTCGAATTTATCTCCCTCACCACATGTTTTGGTGGAGCCCACCAAAACATGCCCATCCATCCTTCCATGCCCATCACCCCCCCTCCTTGGTCCCCACCTATAAAACCCCCCTCACTTGGCCAAACAAGAAGGAAGAGAAACAAAGAGAGAAACGTCTTAGAAAAAAAGGGAAAGAAAGAAAAGAAAGGCAAGAGAGAAAGAAGGAAAGAAGAAAAGAGAAAGGAAAGAAAAGCTTCGACCTTAAGTCGGTCCCCTTCCCCCTGTTCTTTTAAAACCCTCCCTGCTATAATGAGCTTGTCCCTAGACCCATTAAAGAAGCCCCATGGTGGGACCTAGGGGACATAAGCTTGTCTCCCCTCTTTATGTTTTATTTCTAACTAGTTAAGAGTGTGGGGACCACAACTCCTCCAATTCAAGGAGTTAGGACCTAAAATTTTGACAGTAAGTCACTATCATAGTTACTTACATGTCCACTAATTTCTAGGCCCAAAGGAATTCAATGATCCCTGAGGTGGGCCCCACTTACTCATTGTACAAGTGTGTTTTCTCAAGAACAGATTAAGTAATGAAGAGTGTCAGAATTTTAATTTTGTCCATAAATATGATTTTTAATTCATTCTTATTTTTATTGTTATCTAACTAATTTAAATATTCTTATTAATTTTTTTAGCTCATTTTATTGTAGTTTCAGTATTTTACAAGATTTTTATTTTAATTAATTTTCTGTTGGTTTTGTTCTGCACTGATTTCTTAAATTTATTTTGTAGAAGTAACTTATCTTTGATTTATATACTACTTTGTTATAATTTTCTTTCCTGCGTTCTTATGATTATGTTAAAAGGTTCCATGCCAAATTTGAGCCTAGCCCCATGAGCATGGGCCCCACAACTCTGGGACTTCACAAGAGTCTATGTAAATTTACACAGCACCCACCCACTTTGGAAAATCCAAATTGCGGCTTAATCTTTGCAAGTAAGGTTAGGCTTTTTTAGAGGGATGTCTAGGGTCCAAACCCAACACCCTAAAAAAATTTCACACCCAATTGACCTCAAGAAATGGTCAAAAAATGTGAAAAACATAACTGATGGATTGTTGCCCAGAGCCTATACACCTGAACTTTCACTCTTGTGGAATTTCAAGCATACAACCTAATTTTAGGCGTACTAACCCTGGGCATACCCCACCTTTATATCTCTCTCCCCATGTATCCAGTGGATCCACCAGAATCCTCAAACTTTAAAAACCATTTATTAAAAAGATCTAGGCTCTAGGTTCTATTGAAACCCCTTGTGGGGCCCATTAGAGTTTGTATGCCTGAATTTTCATTGTTGTGAAAGTTTAGGCATACTCGTGAATTTCAAGCGTACAACCTGAGTTCTTGCATACAACCTAGAAATTTGCCAAGTGTGTTTTCCCACACCACAAAAAGACTCAGAAATCTCACGAGACTTGTAAACCCCTATATGTGAAGCCACATACTTCACCTCTGTATAAAACCCTAGGTGAGCCCTCTCTTGGTCTGTACGCCTGAAATTCCCATATGGAAAATTTCAGGCATATAGCTTGGAAATTGTCAAATGTATTCCCCTTATTAGGAAAAGACCCCACAAAACCCAGAAAACTTGTAAACCCCCTGTGGATGAAGCCACATGCCCCACCCTTGCTCAAAATCCTAGTTAGGCCCTTTCTGCGTCTGTACACCTGAAATTCCTCTTTGGAAAAATTCAGGCATACATATTGGTAAATCTCCATTTTACCCCTGTATGGAAAATAGAAGGTGGAGAAGGATCATTAACACCCCCAGAACATCAACTAGTCATTCCAGCTTGAGAAAGCTTAAAATGACTTATGTCTTGGAAATGGATCCACTATGAGATTACTTCAAGTTGTACACTTGAAAATCACCCCAGAAACATATTCAGGCGTACATAACAAATTCAAGCGTACTTAATGAAAATTCAGGCGTACATGTAGAAAACAACTAAAAATCACTCATATTCATTCTAGCATTATGACATTTAAGCATTACTAGGTTAGAGGAGCCACCCTAAAAAGGTGGGTAATTTGGGTGCCTAACACCTTCCCTAATTACAACCAAACAGCTTACCCTAATCTCTAACAACCCAGACCAATTTGAGAGTCAATCCCTAGGCTTACAGGTATAGCCTAGCTCAAATAGCCCATAATCCTTTATTCCCCCAAGAAATGAGGCAGATGTCCAACCCCATTTGTAAAAACTTGAGTTGGTGGCGACTCCCCAGACCAAGCCCTAGTCGACACACATTGGGCTGCACCCTAAGTGGGGCAGGAAGACCACCCGAACCTGGTCTTTCTGCGATGCCCATAGATTGGCGACTCCATGGGGATAACTATTTAACCTTTAAATATGTAATGTCTAAATGCCATAAAATTTTATCAATTTGTAATATGTTGTTTGGTTTTTTTATTTCATTTCATTCTGATATAAAGCATGTGCTCACATAGACTTTAGTGCATATCATTAGTTAGTAGGATATACTTGCATTCAAACTATGATTAAATTCGCATCTTAGGACAGAAAACATGCTCACATTAGCTTTAGGACAGCTTGATTTAGTTAGTAGGAATAAAATTCACATGAAACAACTTGTTTGCAAGACATGTTTGATTTTTCACATTTCTTTATAATGAGTTCATAAGATACAACACTGGACACAATGCACAATCATTCATAAGCCCCCTTATTTTCACTTTGTCACTACCCACCAATGGAATGACATTGGAAAACATTTAGGACGGGGGGACAACACTTGAACCGTGGCTACTATGTCAGTATGGTTGGGCTGAGTAACCCAACTTAGTCACTATTCTCAAGATCCGAGCAATCAGGGAGGTGTTTAAACTAGGAAACCTTATAGAATTTATTTAATAAAAATATACATGCATATATTCATTTTAAGTTAGAGCTTGTTTTGGAAACACTTGAATAGGTCAGAGGGCTAGAAATAGGAATTTGTTTACTGTTGCACTATTACTTGCTTGTATCAACATTAAATCCAAGGATACATGTCCAATTTGCCACTTTTCAAAACAAATTTTATTTTTATAGATACTTAGGGAAATTCTCTGTCTTACGCATATGTATAAGCTCCAATGATACTAATCCCGTTAAGTAGATCATTTAATCCAAACCATTCTTCACATCAAATTTGAAAAAAAATAGAAATTTTTATTCCATTCTCATGCATAACAACAAGGTTGAAACATGTCCGAATAAACAACAAAAAAACATAAAAAAGGGGGATCCCTAATCCTCATGACCCACTCCTTCTTCAACTCCCTCAAGAAGCCTCCCACTCGAAAGTTTGTGACCCGCGTGCTTCTTCTAAGTCTTCTTCACCCCGAACTTCTCAACACCACTCGATACAACAACTCCCTTTCCTTTATCTTGAGGATGTGCTGCCTCTGTCTTTGTGACAATAGGTACATCCTCAATGGCTTCCACACCTGCACCTGCCCCTGCCCCTGCAACTATGGGCGTGTGCTCTGCAATCTCTAAACCGACCTCCACAACTGCCTCAATGCTAATTCCATCTCAGCTGGTCATCTTCTTCTTACCCCGAGAATGCTTCTCTAGCTAAAATCAACCCAAACAAACAAGTTAGAAATTAGGAAAATGCTTTGAAAAAAAAGGGGGAAAGAAATAAACAATTTAGACCATTTTACCTTAGCAATGCATCCCCAGTATTTCTTCTTTAAAGAAGCAATCTTGGTAATCTTTTCATGATAAACCTGCCTCACCAAGGCATTGGAGTGAGCCAGTATCTGGAGGGCACCCACAAATGAATCTCAAGGAACCTATAAAACAAATAAAAAAAAAACTTCAAAAACTTCCACAAAAAAATATGTAATAATAAATAAAAACAAGCCCAACTAGTAAAATTACCTCTGTCAGTAAGGCTAGAGAAACCCAAGCCTTTGGAAATGTACCCTCGGGAAGGGGCAGCTCCAGTGCAAGCCCACAAGCATCAGTCAGAGTAACCACCCCAGGAAGCAACCCCCACAATGTATCAAATGAAACCCCTTCACTAGTGTCAACACCCAAATTTTGACTCGGGTCAATTGATAGAATAAGGATAGCATAACAACATTTAGGCATCAAGACTGTAAGCACCCTTGGTTTAGGAAGAGCAAACCTAGACTCTAAGAAGTTAGGCATTCCAGAGAAGTCTCTTTGGCTATTTCAGTCACAAATGAATTAGTCAAAGCACTTCATTATAATCCAAATACACCATTTCAAGTCAAACCCTAATCCTTCACAAAAGCATCAATGGGACTTTGAGAGTCCACATAAGAGCTCAATCCATGTTATCTACAATTTTCCCACCTCTGTAAGTCTTCCCTCAACAAAACATCATAATTAGAAAAATTACCATTTTACCCTTCGGCCTTCAAAAGCCCAAAATTCACTATCTACCATTCAGATCACTAAATTTTTTTCACTTATATAAGCATTCTTGTCATAAAGAATTATAGACGAAGAATCCTCATTTTCACATTTTTCGACCTACAGGCAAAAAATTACCATTTTACCCTTTTTACCTCAAAAAATTTACCCCTTAACCCTTAAAGGATCCCCGAAGCTTCCCTTGTCACCTGAATAGTGTAATTTCAGATCCCATGGGTCCCTGCTTCTCCCAACTAAGAAACCCATCACATAGTAGATATTGAACAAGAACAGCAACAGCCGATTTCTCAACTTATGATAACCCTGACCAAGAAATAACTCTTGCAAAAGCTCTCAAAGATTCATCTGATCTTCGAATCCAGAAAGGTCGATCACCATATCTCAGCATCCACATTAGCTTCAAATCCTTAGGTCCAAGAAAGTAGTTACGAAATCTCAAACCTCTATAAAATCTCAAATCTTCCCTAAAGGGTCAAAAAGTTGTTTAGCTGCATTCCACTCATATGGAGCCAGAATGTTATCTGGACCTCCAAATCAAGATCAATCAGTGTTTATCTCTTTGGAATCGCGAGGCCTTCAAAAAACTATCTAAGGAAAGTGAGCTTTCGCGGGACTTATCTAGTCAGATTCCCTCAAATACTCCAAAAAGGGCAACAAATCAGGTGCTCAACCGACTCCCGAAAGTTCACCCAAATTCAAAAATTCAATCTATTAATGGCTATCCCATAGTAAATCCAGGACCTCCAGAGTATCACAGTTGCACTGGATTATAGAAATGCTATACTCCTAGCCATCATTTATACTCAAGCCAAGACAAAGCACTTGTCAAATGTATTTGGCGTGTAAAATGCCCTAAAAATTCTCCCAAACTCGAAATACAGCAAGGTCAGGCCCATTTTCTTAGTTTCATCCTTGCCCTCAAAATATCATTTCATAAACTCAGGCATCAAAAAATGCCCTATAGCTCAATTCCACTAGTCTTCGGGCAGCTACAAAAACTTAATCTCTCCAGGTGACCCTACTTCGAAAATCTCTCGGTAACTACCCAAGAATCTAGCAGTCAGTCTGTCAAATCCTATAGCTCTGAGACTCCCCAAGATTTAAATCCCCCAAACTTGGCCCATGATGGAGATCTACAGAAAAAACAGCAGCATCTCCAGTCTAAAGTTCTCTAACTACCTAGAAAAGGGTTTTTGACCCAATTTTCTGCTCAGGCATCGTAATTCAGCGTAGTCAGAGCCTATGGCTCACCTGGACCATGGACCATCTTTTACCTAAAAATTTCTAGGATCAATTTTAGCATCTTGCCCTATCCAAATGCATTTAAGAGCTTTTTAGGTCAAAAAACTCTGATTTCACCCCTTACCCTCATCGTAATTTGATTCTGACTAGTCCAGCACGACAAGAATATCCACGACCCTAAAAGTAGACACTAAGTTTGCCAGGTTCCAAGCTTAAGAGGTCATAGGAGTTAATGGCACAGCGAGGGTTTGAAAACCTTAAAAGTATTTAATGCACATTAATGAGCTAAGACTTTTCAACCTTAGTTCATTAATGGCATTTAATGTATTCACACCTTATGCCTAAAGTTGCTAGTCTTTGGATTGGGATTTTTCCATGTGCACCCTCACCCCTCACCCTTAGATCTAGAACCTGAATTTCAAATCCCTACTGTCTTCTCTAGGTCCCCCCAAATGACATCTAAGTGTCATCCCTTGATATTTGCAACTTATCACACCCTACCAAATGACATCTTAATCTACCCATTTGTATGGGGGCTAGAACCTTAACCCCCTAGGGTTCAACCTCGAGCTAACCCTCAACATTAGCACCATCTTGACATAAACAAACAAAAAAATCAAGTCAGTAAAATGAAACAATCAAAAAAGTAAACAAAAAAATGAAAACATACCTCAGCCTCAATTGGGTCTGCTAAAGGTCCACAAGTCTGAGTGGCCCACCACTCAGCATAATCTATATCGGGGACAAGATAGGCATCAATCGACTTGCCTATCTCCCCCTTTCCTAAAGCACCCTCCATCTCAATCACCTGCAGTGGAGAGGTGGGAACCACAAACCAGTTAGGGTGTGCTATTTACCTATAGCATCGCTCCCCCAAGTACCACTCCACCTCCCATGGGGCCAGTAAAATCATTTTGGTCTTAGACTTGGTCTTGAACCAGTTAAGGGTGCCATCAAACTCTTGGACCAAGTCTTCACCTAACCCCCCAAACAGCTCATGGTGCCCAGTTAACCAATAAGCATTGAAAACAAACAAAAAGTTAATATTACTTAAGCAACATAAAACAATTTAACCATAAATCAATAATGCTTACCTAGGCAGGGGTAATATGGTCCAAGTCCCTCCTAAAAATGAAGATAGACTTCTTCTTCCAAGGACGAATGTGGGAGGTCTTCCATCTCTCCACACAAGGGACAGAGAATAGGTTAGGTCCCTTCCGGATGGGGGCTAGGGGGTCAAGCACTCGTAGCACCAGACCTGTGGAAAGAAAATGAAAGAAATAAGTAAAAAGGAAAGTGTGAAATAAAATTTAAGAAAAATAACAAAATAAATAAACTAACCTCCCACAAAAAATGTAACCCAAGGAAAATGGGTTATCATTTCTTTGTTACCTCGCTCATGTTAGAGTACGTCCACCCAAGGGCAGATCTACCACAATCATAAGTCCTCACCATAGCCAAGTTTTCAAGGGCAAAAAGGAAATTGAAGAATGTCCAGTCACTCTTAGCACTGAAAACCAATTGTGTAAACATGTATAATAAGAACGCCCAAACTTAATAGTTTATGTCAGCCTCAGAACTCTCATCAGTAGCTCATACATAGCTATCCTCAAACCATGAGGGTATAATTCCCCTAAACCTCCTGTAGAAAGCAATAGGTTGCGGCCTGATGCATTTGCAAATTAATTGCTCAAACGGGCTCATCTCGTCAGGGGGAGGGTTGCTTGCCATAGGCAACCTGGTCATCATGAAGAAATCTATCGGGGGAAGACCAATTTTTCCCATGGGGACATGAAAAGTGCGTGTGATGGGAGACCATCGCTCTGCTAAGGCCATCCGCAAGCCTTTATCTACCTTCAGTAGCAGTATAATCAGAAAAGGTTTGAACCCTATATCCCGAACCGTGACCTCAGCCCTTTCACAGAGGTGCTTCCACAAGTCAATCACCCCAGACCATGACCCATGGGTTTCTATCCTCACTTGTAAAAAACAACAAAAGAAAAATATTTAAAAAAAGAGAACAAAAAAATAAGCTTTAAGCTATAAACCTGAATTTCAGGATTTATGTATGCCTAAACACCCCTGGTATGCCTGAAATTTCCTATACGCCTGAAGTTTTATGGGCAAAAATTCAGGCGTACTGTGAAAATTTAGGGCCAAAAAGTAGGAATGTTCAGGTCTATCTCTTGTATAGTTGCAAACTTGTAAAAAATGAAACAATTTTACATAATTTTACAAAAACAGAAAGATTTCATCAATTCATTAAAAAACCTAATAGATTTTGTTAAACCTAAATGATTTTTTAATCTACCATTTTCAAAGAAAAAAGATAAACCCAAATTTTCAAAAAGAATGATGAATACAGGATTCAAATTGATATTTTAAATCCCAAATTAATCAGTCATAAAGTTTTTTAAAACTAAGAATCAAAAAGAAAATAAATATAAAAGATTCAAACTCACATCATCCACGGCCAAGTTCTTCCATAATGCCTTCTCAGGCGAAGGGAGGAGTGGGTAATCCCGTGATGATTCGCTTGTATCCATGACTATCATAAATTTGAAGAAGACTTAGGTGGGGATAAGAGTATTTTCTAAGCTCTCACTATTACAAAACCTCCAAAAATCAAAAAACAAAAAGAAACTAAAGAGGCATTGATCTTTTAAAAACCTATAACTGATTTGTACACCTAAACATGCTATACACCTGAACTTTTAATTCAATAAAAATTCAGGCGTACAAAGAAATTTAGGCATAAACACCTATTTTTCCTCAGAATTCATTTTTTCTTTCATATTTCATTTTATTGATTTATTTTTTTATTTAGTTTAACAGGAATGGACTCCAGACGCATTTTCTTGGAACCTTTCACCACCACTTCCACTAAGTTCACATATATTTGTGTTCTTTCTCATCAAAGGAACAAGCGGTATAGGTAGACCAAACCATACTCGGAACCACCTTATCGCTAGCCTACATTTGTATCAATTGGCCCCTTCTAGAAGTCGTTGTTTCTTTCTAGGATCCTTCAGCTATGGTGTTCCATTTTGGGAAGCATGACTTGTCCCCAACAATCAAAGAATTAGAATCTTTCCTAGGCCTGAAGCATTCGCATCATGCAGAGGCAATCTTCCCCACTCCCAAGAATAGCTATTTCAAAGATCTTCATTCTACCCTTAATGTCTCAAGGGTTTTTCGGCCCAAAGAAACTTATGAAGATTTTATATATTGCCCCTTTAATCTACTGTTTGACCAAGGTTGGAAGAAGGTGGGGGATTTCTTAGACCCCACTAAGTTCAAGGCCTTCACTTTGATAGTCCTGGGGTAACTTCTTGTATCCCGTAGTCATCATCATGTTAGCAGGGTCCTATGTAGTATTCTGAGTCAACTTTTAAAGGGGAAGACTTTAGCCCCAATGATCATTGCAGAGACCATATCCAACCTGTCACATTGCTCCAAATAGAGTAATGGCCGATTATATGGTTGCCCAGCTTTCGAGCAAGTTTAGCTTCACGAGCACATCTCTACTTTGCCTTCATTTATTCACCATCAAGTCATTCCAATTCGGGCTCCTTCAAGAAAGATGAAACTGATAGACTACCAAGGACTTCCCGTCAATTTGCTTCCTAAACATATCATTTGGCAAGCCAAGTGGTATAAAGCTCATTATCCATATCTATTTTTGGGAAACCACGCATATATGATTCTTCCATGCAAACTCGATATATTCAGACTTGTGCATCACTTGAGACCAATCGTGCATCCCTTAATATTGAATATACCATTTGTGATGAGGCTAAAGTTTCAAGGGATAAATATCATCAAGCAAACAACACTCTATCTGAACTCATCAACACATTGAGAGGTGAACTCAATGATCTCAGGGTTTCACACACTAATCTTGACACTAAACTCTGGCGCAATAATACCACGGCTTTCTTGCAAATGCACTAGAGGCTAGAATGGATTCAAGACCCACACAATCAAGTTTTCTCTCTAGGCTACGAACCAGTGGGAGCCCCACCACCACCTCCCAGAATCCTAGGACTCTAAGCTTTATGTATTATTTTCTGCTTTCATGAAAACGTTGACGTACCCATGCTTATAACCATTTTCAATATATATATAATAAAATAATTTTTTATTTTCCCAAAATTGTGATTCAATAATTGGACAAGAATTCACTTGTATGATCTATCATTTATCTAAATATTTCTACCTTAAATAAATGAATAATTAAAATTCAATCTCTCAGATAAAATAATTAGTCATTTCAATTTCAAACAGACAAGATAGTGCCTCCTGAAACTAGATTACAGAAGAAAAAAAAAGAAGGCATAATTCAAGACTACCATGGTAGGAGGAACTCCACCAACCACTGACATGCCTTCTTTCAAAATCCCTAAAATCTTAACAGGAGCTACTCCCCACTCTCAGGCTAATCTTGGTGATCAATTGACGGCATAACAAAAAGGCGAGTTGGAGAAGTTATTGGAGACCTTTATGTAAAAGCATGGAGGGTCTCCTTCTTCCTCTTCACAAGTCCCCCCACTAACACAAACCCAAACATCCGTTCCTCCCCAAAGTCAAGGACGCACCTCCATAGAATTCAAATAGGTACTCCATGAGTACCTTCATCAAACTGGAGGACCAATAAACCATTCACAAAGCCAGTATCCCTCCCTTGAGTCTTTGTTGTTACAGTCCCAGAATTCAAATTTTCTTAGGTCCCAGGAACGTCCACCAATTTTCACCACAGCTCCTAGCCACACAACCACCCACGTTCAAGGGCCCCACTAATCCATGGCGAACATGGAAGAACAATACAGACTGGGGTACTAGAGCAAAAAGGGGAAGGAACTTTCAGTCTCATCATAGCCAAATGAAACAGACACCAAGCTTGCCAAAATAGCTGGTGAGATCAAGTTACTTAAGGGGAACAGTTCCGATTAAACATGGATTTTGAAGATTTGTGCCTATATTTGAGTGGTGATTTGTTGAGTAACTTTCAAATGCCTAACATGGAGAAGTACAATGGCACTAATTGCCCCAAGATGCACCTAAGAATGTACTACAATGCCATATTCTAATGGGGATGTGATGACAACGTTTTGGTATTGATGTTTCCAAGAAGCCTAAAAAAGGACGCGGCCAAGTGGTTCACAAGACAAGATAAGAGAGACGTAGGCACCTAGAGAATTTGACCAGGGCCTTCATTGAACATTTTTTATTTAACCTTGAAATGTTGTCCACCAGAGATGAGATTGAGGGGATGCGCCCCTATGATAGTGAGGGTATCAGGGACTAAACATACCGATGGAGGCAAAGAACCTCAAACCTAAAGCACCCCATGTCAGAAGATGATATGATCTCTACCTTCTTGAAGACCTTAGGCCCAACCTACCAATTAATGTTCCTAACTACCTCCATAGGTAAGTTTACTAAGGTTATTAACAAGGCAACTTGTGTCCAACTGGCCATCAAGGTAGTCCTAGTCACAAAAGCAGGCACGGTTCCCCCTATAACAAGTCGTACAGTCCCCGAGAAGGTTACAATGACTCGCCCTGAGAGAAACACTATGTAGACCATTAAAATCCCACAACTGGCATAGGGTATCAGTTACAACCATCAGCAAACATTGAGTTTTCTGGCACCAGCATGACTGCCTCCTAACACATAGTCAAAACCCTTACCAAAGTTTATGTTTATCCCATTTGAGGATAGAAAGAGAAGAAGATTCACCCCATTACCCTATTAATACAAGTATGTCATGGAGTATCTTATGAGTAAAGGACTACTATGTTGATGTATATTGTCAATTCCATATTGTATAAAATACATGGAGTGGTAGATTAGGCATGGCATGAGCGCATTACATACATTGAGTCATGTTTGTAATCATCGAGTGGTTGGTTCCAAGAAGGAAGACAAGCTCCAATCACTTAAAGCCGAGGATGATCCATTCTTAAGATTGCCGAGGTCCGAAGACTTGAGGACCCGAGGTTCATCAAGCTCAAGAAAGGTTTGTAAAGGTATATAATGTGATAGACATAGGCTAAAATGAATAAAAATCCTTTACATAGTTCTTATGGACCACACATGCCACTAAATAGATTCCCGAGTGGGAGTAGGTTCTAGGTAAAATGGTAGAAAAATAGGGGAATCGGATTGATCCGAGTGGGGTCGGATCAATCCGCACTTAGCAGATCGATTCACTACTCATCGGATCAATCCGGCAGAGCTCGGGTGTCTTAGACTAAGACACCAGATCAATTCAAGGATTCCGGATTGATTCGTATAGATCAATCTGACATAGCCAGATTGATCCGCAATTGTAGAAATTCAAAAAATAAAACAGATCAATGTCTACGATTTTTTGACTGTTGGATTAGATGCCAAATCAAGGGTGCACGACAATGCTCGTCCCCTATAAGTATAAGAGAAGTTCAAGAGAGCTCTCTAACACTCAAGAACACAAAAAAGGCATACCAAAAATAAGAGGAGAAATCTTGAGAGAAAGAGCAAGGCATTCAATCCCACCAACTG
>JAOXJP010245301.1:0-22679 GCA_025762735.1 Platanus orientalis | reverse complement strand
TCATAAATCTTTTCAAGCAAATATTATTTGTAGGGTGATTCCTATAGGATTGATACAAATTTACTTATGAAGTTGTGTCATCCGTCTAAGACAGCTTTAGAACTTGCCATGTCCTTGACCCTTTTTTATTTTTAGTAAATTGCCTTTAATTTTTTCGTTTGGTGTTTGTTTCTCTTACCGTTTGTTGTGTAGAACTCTATACTTCCATACCTATCCAAAGGTATAACGTTCACTTATGTATTCTTTCTAAACTTTTGTTAATGTCTTTCTAAATTTACTCAACATTCATATCAACATATGTGTATTTAAGTGGTCTTATGTGTATACATAACTTATGTGACATGTGTTAACATTCTAAGTGTGACGTGTATAGTAATATGTGTGTTATGATGTGGGGTATTACACTAGCCCATGGATCAATAACCTTAAAATTAAAGAGGTTCAAGTTATTTTTTAAGTAGAGGTGTAATTAGATCAAGGTCAAGCAAAGCCAAACTAACTAGGCTCAACTTAGCCCAGCATGCCTAACCTGAGCTATGGATAGTTAATTATTTAAACTCAACATTTGGGCCATTGCCTTTTTTGCGTCATGACATGATCTTCAATCATCGGAAGTCTGGTTCAGTTCCATATCCAGTCGTCACTTTAAAAATATAAAAGTAAATAATAAAAAAGTATATCATAATTGTATTTTATAATGATTATACTCTACTACTAGTGAATGCACTTGTGCGAGCACATGCGATTAGCCAAAATATGTTTTTCGAAGCAAATAGTGAGCTTTAAAAAAACATAAGATTAATTTGAAAATAATTAAGAAAAATAAATCAAAGTCATATAATAATATAATGAGACTTCACAAAAAAAATCAATTCCTTAAATCGGAATTATAATTCCATAACCATCATAATAATTAAGAAGAAATCAATGTCATATTATACATAAATAAATAAAATAAGACATGAATTTGACCCACCAACACGAATTTCCATATAACCCGTAAACCCAGCACAAACCCGAAATGAAATAAGCGGGTTAAGGTTGATTGTAAGCGTGTTTCAAGTCAAAGTGGGTTGACCCGCTTTGATACGATTAATAAATGGGTCAGTTCGGGTTGAGCCATAAAGTTGAACCTGACACGAAATAAGAGGATTAGGGTTTGCTGTAAATAGGGGTGGCAATTTGTGTTGGAGGGTCATGTTCGTGTTGTGTCATGATAAGGGTATACAACTACAAAGCTCAACCCAAACTCGACCCATTTATTAATTGTGTCAAAGCAAGGACCCACTTTGACCCAAAACACGTTTACACTTAACCCTAACCCACTTTATTTTGTGTTGGGTCATGTTGGGTTCGCGGATTATGTGGTAATTTGTGATGGTGGTTCAGATTCGTGTCATGTCAAGTTAAGGGTATACGACTATATGGGCCAACCCGAACACAACCCATTTATTAATTGTGTCAAAGATTGCCACCTCTAACTATAAATGTGTTTTAGGTCATAGGGGGTTAACCCGCTTTGATACAATTAATAAATGGGTTGGTTCGGGTTGGCCCATATAGTCGTATACCCTTATCTTGACACAATACAAACCCAACCCGCTAACAAGAAGGTGGAAAAAAAAGAAGTTTTTTCGTGACAAAAAAAAACCTTGAAAAAAAATATTAAGAAAATCATTAGTTAAGAAATAAATAAACCTAAAAGAAAACAAAAAGAAAGAAAAGAAAAAAAGTGAAAAAGAAGAAAGGGAAAAGAGAGAGAGAGAGAGAGAGTATATGAAGGGGAAGAGTGATGATGTAAGAAAGAAAAAAATTGATATAATAAATGAAGAGAGAAAAAGTTGGAACAGAGAGTGAGAAGTGGGGAAGAGTCTTGTAAGGGAAACAAATGAAAAAGGGGGAAGGGTGATGATGTAAGAAAGAGAAAAAAATTGCTAGAAAAAGTAAGAGAGAATGTCATTCAAGCAAATGATTTTTTTTAAATCTTTAAAAAAAGAAAAACATAAAGTTTGCTGCATGTTAGAAGCGAAGGGGGTTTGCGGGCACTGGCAACAAATGAACCTGTGCAAAGCACGGACAATATTATTTTGAAAAAAAGTATGTTCAAACAAAAATGACAGTAAATATATATATATATATATATATATATATATATATATATATATATATACATAAAAATTAAATAAAAATAAGAAACAAAGGGAGACGAGAGAAAATAGCCTACCCAAGACGACGCCATCCTTATTTCCCCTCCCACAGTCTACAAATAAAATAAAACAAAACTCATTCAAACTACGAAAACCACAGACCATCAATCTAACAAAAATAAATAAATAAACCTACAAAACAACGAAATAAAATTATCAAAAAATATACCTGACCGATCGGGTGAAAAGATCGATGCTCGATCGATCGATCGCTAACTTAAGCTGCAAAAAAAAAATTAAAAGAAAAAAGAAAAATAAATAAAGAACAAGAACAAGAAGAACGCTTGAAGGAGATGAAGAGACGTCGCCTTTTTTTTTTTCCTATCTACTCTGGTCTGTCCTCTTTCTCTCTCTAAGACAGGAAAGCGATGCAGATAAGACGAGAGAGAGAGATAGAGAGGGAGAGGAAGAAATGGAGGAAGAGATTAGGGGTTGGGAGAGGAAAACAATAAAGGCTTAACCAGAGAAAATGAACAAATCTCTCTAATTTCTCATTTGGAAGAGATGTGAAATGGACAAGGACACAGGTAAATGGTAAATAAATTAAATAATAAGAAATATAAAAAGGAGAAACAAGGGTGACAAAGTTGTCTTGTTAGGACACTGACTCATGAGAGATCGATGGGTTAGAGAGAGAAAGGGCGCGCGGGTCTCTTAAATAAAAAGCCAGCCCCGTCTCCCGATACACGCCTAGGCCCCCTTCTTCTCGCTCGCTTCCACACGCCTAGTTCCTGCTTTTGCTGTTCACACGGGTTCTTCCCCCTTTGTTTCCAAAGCAGGGTGTAAGTGGCAAATCTTTTTGAACAAAATTCGTGTGACCGATGTGTGATCATACCATGGGCTGCCACGTGGTTTGTATAAAGTTGAAAAAATCCTAAAAGATATTCATTTCCAAGATGGGTGTTCAAAAAAGGCATCAAATTCAAAAGATAATCTATTGTAGCATTTTTTTTAGCTTATTTTAGCATGAACACAGATTTTAATCTTTTGACATGGATTTTTTTTTTTTTTTTTGTCTTTTAACATGTTTTTTACTGGTGTGGATTTGGTATACCCCCTTAACAAATGCCAACAATCTGCCTGCATGCTGCAGTAGACATATGGTGTCAAATTGAGGGGGCGGTTTCACTTTTTCAATGCTATGTATCCGGCCCTGCATGCAGGCCAGACCCTAGGCATTCATTAAGGGGTACTAAATCCGCAGGTGTTTTCACCTTTTATAGTTTTCCATGTTATAAAAAAAAAAAGGTTGCCACCGCAGATCACCGGAGAATTCAATAACACATCATGTGCAAGTGATACATCAGTTACACTCATTTCGGTCACAGAAGATTTGCCCTTGATTATAGATTTTTACAAATGTTTCATTGCTTTGGTGGTTTTGGCATTTTTAGAGAGAGGTCATGGGTTCAAACCCATTCAATAGTATTATGTTTGTAGTTGTGTGTTGACGTCGGGCTTTCTGCCGTGTTACGGGTCTTCGCACTAGGTTGTGACAGCCCACAGGCCCATGTGCCTACCAATAAAAGTTGATATTGTTTTAGGAATTGCCTTTCCCTTCCTCATTTTGTATGTAATATATCTAAGAAAGAAAAAAAAACCCACATTGATGATGATTCATGCCCCCCACCTGCTCTTCATCCACCTCTCATATCTCATCCGTGGCCTCTTGTTTGTTTTTATCCCACTCTCTTTCAAAGAGGAGGAGGGGTCGGTTTTGCTTTTCCATCTATATCTTTGTTTTATTGTAAGCCACAAACAAATGCTCTCTCTCACACTTGATTGCTTACAGAGGGCTTTTACATGGCTCGGTCTTTGGGTGTGGGTTCAATGAAAGTTATGGTTGGCAACTATGTCACCTACTTTGACAAATTGTTAAGTGCTTTTGTGTGAGTGGTGGTGTTGAGGTAATTTATTTTCAGAGTAAGTTTCCTAACCCCCTTGTGTACAGAAAACTTAATTGTCAGTAGACAAGATCTGTGATGAGTCTCTTCACATGTGTAGGCTTATGAGGCACAAAAAGATTGGAAGAAAAATTATGACCATGCATGTGCATTCAATTGCTTCTTCTTTTATTTTTTACAATAAGAAATCAAGTGGGGTTCAAGAACCCAATATTTCAAACAGGATATGTGAGGTTTTTGTATTTAGAAGAGCTACCTAACTTGTCATGCATCAGGACCATTTCTTCGGGGTAATAATAAATTGTCAAACACCCACCAACATTAATCCATTTAAAGGGAATCCAAAGGTTCTATTCTTTCTTTTTCTTATATCTTTTATTGAAATTTTGGAAAGAAAATTCGGTACATGAACAATGATTTCTTACTCTCTATTGGGTTTATTCTCCATTCTGTCAATTCTAAACTAGTTTTATCTTTTTCCCTTTTCTTCTACTCCATTCTCGTTGGGAATACAATGGCTTAATCTCAATTCCTTCAAAACTGTTCTTCATTTTCCCTTTCCTTTTTTTCTAATATTCCTTTCATGAGTTTTTAAACAAAATTTTTCTTTTTTAACAAATTTTTGTTTTAATTCTGGATTCATATATCGGGTACAAAAAAGTTGGAATCCACCATTAAACAGGTCCCACCTAAGAGATTGCTTTGCCCAAAATTCAGCATGAAACACATGTCCATATATGACCACTATTCAGGGATGTACTTTTCGTGAATAGATAAAAAATGCTCACCTTAACGAATGCCAACCACTGCTTCTTGTCAGGCAGTGGGCACATCAGCGCTGAAAAGCGAATATGCACCCCCAAAAAAGTGAAAATCACTTTTCAACGCTGATGTGTCAACCCCTGACAAAAAGCAGTAATGAGCGTTTGTTAAGGGAAGCGTTCATAAACCGATCCCGTATTTTTCACTAAATGCCCTCACAAAGATTGCTTGATCGGCTGGGATTTGGTACGACCGTCCCTGTGTAACTTAGGTCAGTCTGGTGTCGGGGGCGGACACATCAGCACCCAAAAAGTGATTTACACTTTTTGATGATGCTTTTTTTTTTTCTGTATTAATGTTTCGGCCCCTTTGCCCATACTGATATTGACTGACCAAAGGTGTTAGTACCTAATGATCGATTAATCAGCACCGTTTGCCTCTGTTTGGTGCATGCGGGTCTTTTTTAAACACTGGGCTTTATAGAGGGTGAAAAGCATCAATCGTTGCACTTTTAACACTTGGTTCTTTTTTTTTTTTTGTTTGACAACAAACACTTGTTCACTAAGTGCTTAAAGAATGCGTGTCTTAAACGCAATGTGCTTTATAGAAAAATAAGCACCAGGTGTTGGACTTTGGGAAAAACTAAAATTGTTTCCATCTTTATTTCAGACTGTGGACAAGATTGCATATTGGGTCAGGCTGGCCTATGCTAGGGTCAATCTGGGCCCAGCCCATTCTAAATAGTATATATTCAGGGTCCAAGTTATTGAGCCAGAACGCAGCTGAACTATTTTTTAATCTATGGGTACTGGCTGGATTCAGAAAACCCCTAGATTCATAAGCATTGAGTTCTAGTAATATAGGGTGTCTTTGGCAAGCAATTTCAGATCAATATCTAACTCAAAATTGTGATATGGGATCATACTTGGTCCATTTGGTATGTAAGATGGCCCGCAATCTCCACATCAAGATCAGATTTTAGTCTGATCTGAGATTCTGTTGAAAAGACTGACAGGATGGCAACCCATTCTTAGATTGGGATCTTGAGAAGTGATGCTAAGTAACTAAAAAAACACATGCTTAAATGTGAGGGTATTTTGAAATTTTAAATTATAAAACATAAAACAAGGTTCTTCCTCTCCATCCTTTTTGTATCTTACGTCTCTCCCCATCTCAATCAAGCATTCTCAAGTAACCAAACCACTAATGCAATCTAACATATAGATCTCAAGATTAAGATCCCGTCTTATGATATCAGGATCGCAATCCTAAGATCATGAGATGACTTGCCAAAGACAGACATAGGTTGCCAAGTTCAAGTCCATTATGTGTTAAGTTTGCCTTGGCTGATTTGAGTTAACAAACATGAGCTTGTCAATTCAAGGTAATCTGCAGGCATGGGCCGAGAATTCATTTAGGCCCAGTCTGGTTGCCATGAATTGCATAGAAAAGAAAAGAAAGGAATAGAAAATAAAATCCCACAAGAAAAGGAAAGAAAATAATCATGAGAAATGCATGACAAAACCAGCTTTTCATGGCAACCAGATAGCTTAAAAATGATTTCTTGAGAAAAAAATTTCATGAGAGAACCTTTTTATGGCAACCAGACTGGCCCTTAAGGTAATCTGCATGCATTTTAGAAAACCAATCTCCAGCTGTGCTCGAGCAGGGCCATAGTATCTTAAACCAAGCCCAAATTTTGGGTCTCAATTTAGCACGGATCCAGCCCAGCCGGCTGAAACCTTGAGACAGGAGGTCTAATTTCTGGCTAGGCTACACCAGGTCACCCAGATTCAGACTATCACTGCCCAGTGTGCAGCCCTAAATAAGGCTGTCAACTATCTCATTATTAATCATATTCGATTCATATTCGATTTGAATGCACCTATATCCAATTTAATTATTCAACTAAATATTCGTTTCCATTGAAATTAATATTTATATTATGACATTGTAGGACATGTTATGTAGAATACAACATATGAATGCTATGACCTTAATTTAAACCCATTTCTCGTCTCTCATTCCCCATTTGAATGAAAGAAAGCACCCAATAGCCAGTTCTCCATTCTCTCGTTCCACAAAATATTTGAATTCGATCCAATATTCGATTAAGTAAACAATATCGATTCATATTTGACCATTGACAGCCCTAGCCCATACTTAAGGCCCCCAGCATAATTGCATCCACATAAGCCATAATACTATCCATAGATAACTAGCATTTGGATCCACCAAATTAGTGTTGAACTCCTATTTATTGCCAATTATCTGATGTCAATAACCATATGGTAAAGTATCAAAGGATGTGTTCTCAATTCCGAATATTTTACCAATACTTAACATGCCTCTTGCAGTAAAAGTTGGTTTCAATGCCATAATATGTTCATTTCGATGGATGAGGGTTCTATTCTAAGTTAAAACAGGGAAACATGATGGGAATGATCATGTTTCTCCCTGTTTTGACCCCACAATTGGTATAAACTTGAATAATAAGGTATCCATCATTACGGTGCATCTGCATTCAGCAGTACGCCCACTGCAATACTACCATCAAATCTCCGTCTAATGGTGGGGCAGCACGGCAACCAACTATTTCAATGGCACCCTCATGGCCTCACCTCTTTCTCATCATTCATGATTTCATTGAGCCCATCAGCAGGCAAGAAAAGTTCATTTTGCGAAAGCAAAGGTGCTAATACATAATCACAATCTCAGTATTATAGCACTATATGTAGTATCTTTAACTAAGGAAAATCATATCCAACAGACATAAAATTTACAAGCAAGAAATAAAGCAAACCAAGGGAGTACATACTATAGGGCTCAGTGACCAAGCGAAAAACCAGAGAGCATAAAATTCGTGGAGGAACAAAGGGGATTTCCAGATGAGAGTGGAAAGAGAACCTCCACCATCAAGAAACATGGTTGAAGAGATTGATGAAAATCAGTTGAACCAGGATGTCATTTACATTGATGCATTTCACTCGAGATTTCCCATCATCACAGCAAATGGGAACTCCGATCCACCAGATTGGAAAAGCCTGTGAAATGGCACAAACAAGTATGCTCACATCCAGATAGCCAAAGAGGACGTTAGAAATAAATGAAAAGACGTGAGTCATCAAAGGTTTCTTTTTATAAGATAAAAGAAAAAGATATATACCTTAACAAGTGATGTTATCCAGCCAAAACACCAGTGTCCACTGCATAACTGGCAATTTGTTTCTTCATCATTTCATTTCTCTTATATGAATGACACTACCTTCTGGTATCACCCTTGAAGTATAAGGATTCTGAGCAATAATTTAATCCAAGTATCAAGATGGATCCCCATCTATTTCTTCACAAGCAATTGCACCTGAGGAATCAATTTTTGGGAAGAGGGGATATCAAATCATTTAACTCTATGAAATCTTCCTCCAGGATCACAGAGTCAGTTATCCGCTCCTCTGTCACAGCACCACCACATACAGTGCTACCACTAATAATCCCATTAGAGGATCTCACCTGCACATCATCAATCACAATAAAATAAGAACTAGGAAATATTCTAGCCAAACTGAGAGCATAGGATACTTTTAGATGAGCATGGTGGTCTAAAAAAGAAATGAAAAAAAAAAAAGGAACACAAACTCAATGTCTTCCAAGTTGCGAATACATCTATGAGCAGGAAATAGGTCAAATTTGAATCGTTATATTGTGCAAACTGAATGCCACAAGCCTCAATGTCGACTCTACTGATGTAAGTCTTATCATTTGCAAGCACAAAACTTTACGAATGAGATTTCCGGGCAAAGAAAATCTCATATTGCTTAATTAAATTGAAGCACGACATGGCTTGGAGTGTCCTCACTGGAGCGCCCCTGATAAACATTCTAACCAGCATCTCCAAACATAAGAGAACTCAAACTCCCTCCAGAGATAAGAGAGGATTTTTCCTGGAGTTAGATTTTATACATGAGTAGAATAAGTTCGGACATTTTAAATTTTTCATAATGTTGAGAACCCTAAGAAAATCATGGACAAATACAGTGAAGTTTCATCTATCAGTGGAATTGGAGAAAAAGATGCTAACAATAAAAGAACCTATAACATGTAGCATTCAATAAGGTAATATAAAGTACTAGAAAAAAGAAAATGTGAATCTTACCAGCTGAGCAGTTTGTGGAATGACCATGGGGAACCGAAAGCTATCATCAGAAGCTTGTCGAGACACAACTGGATCATCTAGCTCACTGATCAATTTCATCGGTAACCTCTGAATCTCATTGTTAGTTTTTCCATGCACTACAAATTCACCAATGCCAGATGCCAAGGCTCCATCATGTTGTTTATAAGGAACATCAATGTCATTTTCATGCCTCGCCGCAACATTTTTGTCAGCAAAAGAATTTGGGACATGCTCCAAGATTTTATTGCCAGGAAGAGATTTAAAGAATATTCGACATAGGACAAAAGAGTCCTCCTGCACATGATACAATCTTAGGTTTGAAAGAAACCATAAGGAAACCTTATAATGTCCATATGAAATGTTAGTTTAATTTCTGGGAGTCTATCTGAACATAAAACTGCCACATCTCATAATCCCAACAATTCCCCCTACGTTAGTTTGGGAACAATAAAATAGTACAATTACAAGGCTGTTCATAAGAAGAGATAAAATTCTCATTCAACGGAGCATACTACTGTCAAAAATAAATATTACAATACTTTCTGAATTGTCAAAATGATCAGCATAATAAAAATTAATTATTCACATTGAAATAAAATGGAAAAAAGAAAGAAATGACACTTGATCATGTCTAGAGACAACTTTCATCTAAATATCATATCCACATCTGCTATGTCTATACTCCTATGTTAGGAATGCAATTTGAAGTGATTGATGTCCTGTCAAACATAAAAGACTATCTATTTCCTTTATCCTCCTAACTGCCATCCAAATTGATACAGGGACTGAACTAGTCCATTCTAGTTTTCATGTGGCCTAACGGTATGAGTCAAAAAGGTCCGGATTTGAAGCTCATCAAGTCTAGTTTAGCAAGCAAGAAAAGAACCATGAGTACATGGTTCCACAAGTTTTACTCGTAATCTAATTTGGACTCTTGATTATATGTTTTTTAGAATTTGAGTTTTATTTGATTCGATTTCATCTAGTGTCTAAGTTTGTTAGAAGTACTACTAGTAGTGTGATAAAATTTTAGGAAACCAAAAGTTATATTTCCGTTACTTTTCGTTAGTCCTTATTTTCAGAGGTCAAATGTATCCGTCTGGCTTGATCTTGGTGCCATTACAAAGGTTCTTAGTTACCTATCTAAGAACATAAGATCTCACGAATCCCAAATGTTTTGGGGAAGCTATTGTGAATAGGATCATCTATTTTAAAGTTTTATTTTTATTAAGGATATGGAAATTAGTCTATAAATATGCATGAGATGGAATAGTGTAAAAAAAAAGTCTTTCTTAGTTAATACAGTTTATGTATTGGCATATTGGTTTGGTGCAAATTACAAATCTTCCTCTTTCTTTAAGGTGTTGAGGCTTTCAAATCCCTCTAGGTTCTGAGTCATAAAGTTCAATTGATACAAATTTCAGTGGGTTTATCCTTTTCCTAGCTCTATTCAATTTCATATTGCATTTTCCTTATTATCTGCTGAATTCCATTATCATCAATCTTAATTCTGATTTTCATATTATCTGATTTCAAAATTTAGCTTAAATCCATATAGCCAAGCTCCCTGATATTTCAACCCACCCTCCAATCTTCCTATTTCTTTGTTTTTTACCTCAATTACACTCCATGGCTACTAATTACTTGATGATTGTTATTTATAAAATTCTGTCATGCTTTTTCTTATTAATTGCCATAACATAATACTCATAATTCAACAATTCTTGTTCCTTTATCACCCATGGCTTTTAGTATTCTCTGTTGCTTTGAATTCTCTCTTCCTTAGCTAGTCATCACAGATATAGTCTTCATTTTTATTTTTATTTTCCAGAGAGAGGGAGAGATAAATCGGGCAACAATTTATTGGAAAGTAGGACAAGATACAAGCAAGCCTGTACCCAAAAGGTGAAAAAGAAAACAGAAAAAAAAAGGCACCGGGAAAACAAACAAAACAACCACCAAACAAACAAGATTACAACTCCTCACACCTTAGGCTCTGCTTGGTTGCTAGTTGAATGCGAGAAAGTGAAGTTAATTGTATGAAAATGAGTAAATTGAAGTGAAGTAGAGTGAAATTGTGTTTTCCAACAATTGTTTGGTTGATTTAGAATACAATAAGAAAGTAAGAAAACATAAGGAAATATTGCTTACTTTCATAATGTGCAGCGTATTTCATTCCAAAATCCGACCAAAATTGGTCGGATTTTGACAAAGGAAATCAAGGTATTAGGAAAACCTTAAATGGAAAGCCAATATTCTGATGAACATTTTCCTATTTCAACCAAACGGTCACTCCATTTGGATTCTTTGAAGATCCGTAATTTTTCCATTACTTAACTAGCAGCCAAGCACAGCCTTAAGGAATACCAATCCCTCTCCACAAAATCAGCCGTAATAGATCTCTATAAATGGATAAAGACAACTCTACATGGCTCCTAATCTTGCCCTCAAAGATCCTCAAGTTCCTTTCCTTCCACATACCCCAACAAATGGCCCCCGGAAGGGATGACCAAATGCTAGAAGGTAATCCCTTTAAGTCCCGACCACCAGCCCGAGATCAACTCACAGAAGTGGAAAGGGACAATGCGTAGACAAATGATCCACCAATTCCTCCTCCTTCAAACAAAGGACACATTTGTTTACCAAGTTCCAGGTTCTACTCTATAAATGGTCCAAGGTGAGAATTTTATCCAGATATGCATTCCACAGGAAAAACGACACTTTTGAAGAAATATCAAGGATCCAAATGCCTTTACAGGGAAACAAGAAAGACCTATAATTGACCAACTCCATGTATAAAGACTTGAGAGTGAACCCACCTTTTCTAGAAATGATTTGTTCACAGCCATCTCCCATAGTAGGTTTACATCAGGTTGAAGAGAAGTTGAAATAAAAAATTTACTTTTAAGAAACTTTGTCGACACAAATTTCGTGTATAAATCCAACACACGAGAAATATGTAACAAATTCAAATAAATGAATATTTAGATATTTACACTTGGAATACAATCTCTTTGATTTTACACTCTTGTACAAATGAGTAAAACCTCTAATTCGTGTTGACAGAATCCAAGGACCTGATGGCCTATTTCTTGGATTCAAGTATTGGTGTGCTTGATCATAGATGAATATGTGCTTTGCGTCTAATTCAAAAATGAGAGAACCACCACGAATCTTACTCTCAAGGCTAGATTTATGGCATCATTGGCATGCTTTTGAGATGTAAAAAGTCTTCTTCTCTCTAACAGTGAATCGTTCTTGAGTGGAGATTGGAAAGTATCAAGAGCCTGGGAGATACTTTGAAGCTTTTGTGTCTCTACAACACTCTTGCTTGAAGTCTTCTGGAAATCATCTTTTTTTTTGTGTACTTGGAGTGTATTTATAGACTTGGGGGTAGTATCTCACCAAACCCTTGATAGATTGTTGATTAGATCCTTTTTACCTTTTTTAGTCTAATGGGTGATTGTAACTTCCTTGTTTGGAGAGAAGGTAATTTATGGAATTATTTGCATTCCATGAGTGACATAACTTTCCTTCTTTTCCTAAGAGAATTTAGATTTAAATTTATTAAATTCTCTCTCATGTGGATCCCATGTAAGCTAGATTCCTAGGCCTAATGGTGTCATGTAGGAGGGCCTAATTCATAAGTTTGAGGCTGGCCCATGTGTGGCTTTAATGAATTTAATGTACACTTGTGAGGGTGCAGGCCCTTATTTGCAATTTTGCTCAAACTTTACATGTCTACAAACTTGTAGTTGATACTTTATTCGAAAAGTCTTTTGAGGGGCCCTAAACCAGCACAGCAAGATCAACACAGCCTCCTCGCATTTCTATACACCTCATTCACAGGGAGCCACAAGATCTAATTCTAATAAGCAATCAGAACTCCAGTACAGCCCTATTTCTTCTAATATATAGTTGAATTCTCTTTCTAATTTTGACTCAAAACACTACTCTAAAAGGGGTTTTCAACCAACACCTCTAATAACAACTTTCTAAATTGCAAATAACCCCAAAGACTACTACTAATTGCAAATAAACCCCTAGCTAAAAAGCCTTATTACAAAACCACCCCAAGACAATAAATTCTAATTGAAAACACCCCTAAAATTGTAAAATAAAAACTAAACTATTATGGCCTAATGGGCCTCTTCCAAGATCCTTCTTTAGGTTTGGTCTTGGGCTTCTAAAGTAGATAAGTGGTGTCCAACCACTTGATGGCTTGCTAAAAAGACCATGGGTTGTAATGACCATAACCATGGTAATGATAACATGTCCTCTACCCTTTGACGTTGACCCTTCCGGGTTTCTAGATCTGGGAGTGGGAATATATGCTGGTCTATAAGAAGTTGATGTAATGCTACTAGGCAGAGGCTTACCAGTTGTCCTGCCAGCAAGAAATCCACTACTCTGACCACCAATCAGTAGAGAACTCTTATAGAAGGCTTATCTGTAAGGGACTCCCTTTGAGCTCTCCTCCACCTGGTACGCAATATGAACAACATCATCTAAGTTTGGCAACCTACTGTAGCACAAACAAGCTGCAATTTGAGGGTGCAATCCACACTTGTACATAGCAATCATGATATCATCAACCCGCCTTGACTTTGTTTGTGTAGCCAAGTGGTAAAACGTACTCGTGTACTCCTCAACTATCATGTTGCCCTGTTGCAACTAAGTTGAAGGTGTGCTCTCTATCTAAAGCCTGGTGGCTCAAATATACGCTTCAATGTTGTCGTTAAGTATTCCCAGTTCTAGAATGTGCCCAAGTGTCTATGTTGTTCCTTATAATTGTCCCACCACAACTTAGCCTCTACAAACTCGAGTCTCTTGCCTTCTGAAATATCATGTTAGTAAAAAAATGACTCAATGCTATGCAACCAATCAAGGAAGATGTTCAGGTTCTGCTCACCATGAAAATCCGACACATCAAGGCGTGTATTATGATCAAGCTCATGCTGGACAGCAATATGTTGATGATCAGATCTGTCAAAAAATTCATTGTGGAGGGTTAAATCTCTCCATGTGTTCTCTCCTAGGAGGCACCACTTCATGTTGAAATTGGTAAGAAGCGTCACTAACTTGCACACGGTTGGACAGATGTAGAGAAGAGGCTGAATTAGATGCTTCTCTAGCCTGAATTAGAGATTTCAAAGCTTTTTTTGTCCTATACATGGTTGTTGTAAGTGCTTTCAATTGGGCTTGAATAGCTTCCAATTGGACATGAATAAATTTCATTCTCCTTGCACACCATCTACCTTTGTTGTCAATTGATGCAAGTCCCCTCTTGTATCCTCAAACCCTTGAACTTGCTCATCCATCCTTGTAGACAAAGTATTAATGGTCACCATGATTAATAGAACAAGTAGGACCCTTTAACTCTGATACCTTTTCGTTTTTTTTGGAACCAAGAGAATCTAACTAATTCTATTCAAATTTCATCAACTGATCGTACAGCCCCTTTTTCTAATTTTGACTCAAAACGCTACTCTAAAAGGGGTTGACACCAACACCTTTAACAACAACTTTCAAAATTACAAATAACCCCATAGACTAATGGTAATTGCAAATAAACCCCTGGCTGAAAAAGCCTTCTTACAAAATTACCCTTAAGACAATAAATTCTAATCGAAAACACCCCTAAACCAGTAAAATAAAAACTAGGAAGGTTAGGGGGGGGGCATGTTTGTGGGATCTGGAAATCCATATTATCTGGTGGGAGGAATTTTGGAAATGTATTAAGTTTACTCTGGGATTAAGTGAGAATATCTTCTTTTGAAAGGACTTGTAGGTTGGGGTGAGTCCATTAAAGGAAACATTTACAAATATTTATCAATTGGCATTGGATCCTCATACCTCAATGGCAAAGTGTTATGATGATAATAAAAGAATTTGGGTCCCTAGGCTAAGAAGAGATCCAAACGATTGGGAGGTTGGAGAATTACTTAATCTTTGGGAGATATTAGGCAATTTGAATCCCAACAATGATAAGGGAGATGGATGGCTTTGGAAGTTGAATCAAAAGGGATGCTTCATATCTAAATCATTATATTCTGAGTTATCAAATATTCCAATGACTTTGTTTCCCCAGAAGGGCATGGCATTTGGATCCCAAGCATTCCTTCCAAAATTACGTTTTTTATGTGGAATTGTTACCTTTTTTTGGATAATTAACTGAACTTTATTAAAAAGAAGGAAAACTAGAATACAACAAAGGCAAAGAACCCCAAAAACTAACAATCCTCTGGGATCACATTATCGTAAACCACAAACTAGGAAATAACCCCCTCGTTAGCCAGTTTATCTGCCAAAGAATTTTGGCATCTAGGGACATGAACAAGGGAGATAGCCAAAGCTCAAAGATGCAACTAATTCCTTGATTTCATACAAATAAGACGAGAGACGCCAAGAACTTTGACCATGGCCCCCACCCCATCTAATAACCACTTTAGAATCTCCTTCCACCAAACACCCAAGCACCTCAATCATTTTTAGCTCACGAAGACCCATGAGAATGCCCAAAACCTCCGCCGAAGTGGAATCACAATCACCCAAAGGGCCATAAATAACACGAATGACTGTACCCAGGTGGTCTCTCAAAACACACTCAAAACCTACGGGCCTCGGGTTACCTTTCGAGGAACCATCAAAGTTGAGCTTTAAGCAACCTTCGTGAGGGGGAGACCAATCCAGCACCACCAACCTAGCCTTCGAGAGAGACCAAGAAATAGTTGAAACCCAATCACACTGAAACATGGAGAGAGGAGTTCCCTGGAACTCCTTAACCAACAACACCCAGCCTCCCACTACCCTAACAATAGACAATCACCTCACCACATGAACAGGACTTGACTTCAAACAATCTAAGATTCCTCTCCTTCCAAATCCCCCACATAATCTCATGCATCAAGCATTCCAAAAAAACTCTGTCACAAACACCATACACAAAACAATACCATTGCAACACAAAGTCCTAAATACCAATAGGCCAAATGTGAGTCCTGCCCAACTTGGAGAAAAAATGATTCCACAAAGCCTCAGAAAAACTACAATGGAGGAAGATATGGTTAATAGATTCAGCCTCTCTTTTGCAAAGGATACACCAGTTGGGAGAAATAGCCATAAAGGGTCTTTTTCTTTGGAGAACATCCATTGTGTTAATACGGCAGAGCATTGCAGTCCTAACAAAAGCCTGAACTCTGGGAGGGACCATTGGGTTCCAAATTCTTTTAAAGGGAAATTGCAGTCGAATCTATGAGGGGGAATCAAAACCTGAAAAAAAGATTTGCAAGAAAAAACCCTAAACGACGCAAGAGACCAAATCCTTTTGTCTGAAAAGGAAGAGGAAATAAACACACCCTCGAGATTTGAAAGAATAGGACCAAGGATATCAATTTCTCAATCATAAAGATTCCTTGTAAAGGTCAGATTCCACTCTTTACCACTCACAGAAGAAGAAAGAATATCCGCAATAGAAGCATCCTTTTGGTTAGAAAAACGGAACAGTCTAGGGAAAGGGCTAGACAAAACAGTATCACCCCACCAATGGTTATTCCAAAAACTTAATTTTTTGTCATCACCTACGATAAACCTAACATGGAGAATAAACAAAGGGAAAAGAGAGAACATGCTTCCACAATAAAGACATGAAAGGAGACACATGACTCGAACAATCCCACTCATTTGGATCCACACCATACTTGTGACGAATGATAGATTGCCATAGGCTACCCTCTTCACAGGAGAACCGCCATAACCACCTTCCAAGAAGAGCAGAATTTTTTTCTTTCAAGTGACCAATCCCCAAACTTTCTAGGCCCGTACACCTCCTCCCAGTTCACCAAATGATCTTTGTTACCTTGATAAAATTCTAACCTTAGACCATCTTCAGAGTAGAGGTTGGAACTTGGTTAATAGATGTATCTTATGCATGGAAGAGGAGGAATCGAGAAATCATCTTCTCATTCATTGTCCTATGGTGAGAGGATTATGGTACTTTTTCCTTCCTCATTTCCAAATTCCATGGGTTTTTCCAAGGTTCTTTAATGAGTTGATTTTGGGTTAGTGGTTTTGTGGCCTTGGGGTCTTCCATCAAGACATTTGGCCTGCCCTACCAGGAGCTATTTGTTAGGGATTGTGGAAGGAAAGAAATTGTAGGATTTTCAAGGATAAGCACCGAAGTCAAGGCGAACTGGAGGTTTTTATATGTAATACTCTCTTTAAGGGCCTCGGTATAAGAATCCTTCAATGATAAGTAATGGTATGCATTGTGGCGCGAGGAGTTTTTAACTTTTAGATGTTTGGGGGATATTTTGTTTATTTCTATATGTAGTTATCACTTTCACAGTGATTCCTATCTATTGTAAGGTTTTTTATTTTTCACTACTTAATTATAATAAATGATCTCATTACCTCTTAAAAATAAATAAATAAATAAACAATTATGGCCTAATGGATCTCATCCAAGTTCCTTCTTTGGGCTTGGTTTTGGGCCTCCAAAGTGGATAAGTGGCATCCAATCACTTGATGGCCCTTGTATCAACTGTAAGTGGGTTTGGCCTTGGGCCACCAAAGTGGATAAGTGGTGTCCACTCACTTGGTTCCATGAGTGGTAACCTATAAGTTCTCTCGCTCTTCCCTCTTTCTCCCCTTCGTTAATCTCTCTCCATCTTTTTTACAATCACCCCTCTCATCTCCTCTTTATTTCACTTATTCTCTCTTTTTTTCTTATTGATTTCTCTGCTCTTTTGATTATTATTTGTTGTTTCCATTGGATCTGATCTGTGTTGCAAGACTTGAAATCAAGAAAATCCAAGAAACTCATACCCCACAACTAGACCCTTCTCCCTCCCTTGTGATCACTGTTCTCCCTTTCCTCCTTGTTTTCTCACTGAAAACCACAACCTAGCCTTCCTATAATCCCTGCGATCATCCCAATTTATCCCTTGTACTGTTCTCTGTTAGAATCATCAAGGGCTTCATCCCAAACTGCCCGTAGACCTGAAACCAAATACTTCCCTGGCTGTTTTTACATATTCAGACCCTAGTTCCCTCCATTCTGCTCCTTGTGGCACACCCAAGACCCACACCCATGATGTCCCTATTCTAGAGCTCCCAAATCTCCTTCAAACTGTACCTATGGCACCCACCTGACAGTCTCTGTTTTAATCCTTGTTTTAGCCAATTCTGTTCCATATTAGAACTCTCTAAAATCCCATATTTTCTCCTACTATTTGGCTACTCTACAGCCCCTATTTTAATGCCCTGTCGTAGCCTAATTTGCCCCTGATCTGAACCTGTTTAGCTCCTTGAAACAGCCCTATATAAGTCTCAGATTTGAGCCCATCATTCTGCCCTATTTTGATCCATGACCAGCCCTCATGATAGCACCCTCTTCAGCCCCATAACTTAATCAAACCATACACCAGCCTTACTTCTGTCCCTTTAAGCCCACCTTTTGACCCATTTAGCCTTCCACAAGGCCATTGTTACAGCCCACTTGACCTGAGTTTTTATCAGTCTACTGATCCACTTTGTGTTTGTGTTAATTCCTCACAAAGCCACAACAGCAACTTTCTTTATAAAAGTTCACACTCTAAATCAAATCCAAAACTGTTGAAATTCAGGATAGAGGTACACTTTCAGCCTAAGAATAACCCTGCCAAAAGCCAGAATTTTCTGACCTACGGACAGGGCTTTTGGTAACACCCTCCCAAATTTTTGAACATTGGATTCTCTTACTGTTCTCTATTTTAAAGTGTGGTTCTTGCTACTGTTTGGGTTGTACACTTGAGGGAAACTACTGCCTTTCTCTTGCAGTCCCACATCATATACAGCACATCTGGTCGCAAAATGATATACTCAAACATTTGACATAGACTATTAGGAGACATGTCCCCCGGTAGCCAAAATGAATTCCGTAAGGGTACTTATTTCTCTGTCAACAAAGCAGAATTGGTCACTTTTTCAATTTGATGTGAAGAATGTTTTCCTCCATGGAGACTTAGAGGAAGAAATATATATGGCCACTCCACCAAGTTTTCGCATGATGTATGCTGAAGGGAAAGTATGTAAGTTAAAGAAGGCGTTGTATTGCTAAAACCAATCTCCACATGCATGGTTTGAGAGATTTTGATCAGCCATGTTGAAGTTTGGATACAAGCAAGCTCAGGCCGCTCACACCTTGTTTGTCAAAAGACAGGGTTCTAAGGTGAGAGCTTTAACAGTGTATGTTGATGACATTATTGTCACAAGAAATGATATAGTTGAAGTGGCACAGTTGAAAAAAAGTTTAACAAAAGAGTTCAAGATCAAAGACCTTGGGTCTCTAAAATAGAAGTTGTCAAAGTAAAACAAGGCATCTTCCTTTCACAAAGAAAGTACATTTTGGATTTGTTAAAGAAGTTTGGCATGGAAGGCTGCTAACTTTGCGCTACACCAATTGAGGTAAATCATAGACTAAAGGAAGATGACAATAAGAGGCTTATTGATGCTAGGAAATTTCAAAGATTGGTGAAGCATATCATCTGCTTCTCCCTTACTCGCCCAGACATCACATATGTTGTAAGTGTTGTCAGCCAGTTCATGCATGCACCAACTCAAGATCATACGGAGGCAACATACTAGATCCTCAAATATTTAAAGGGTTGTCCAAGAATGGGGCTCTTATACAAGAGACATGGTCATCATCGTGTTGAGGTTTATACTGATGTTGACTGGGTTGGGTCACTTATAAATTGTCGGTCTACATCCGGCTATTGTTAATTTGTTGTGGCAGTAACTTGGTTACTTGGAGAAGTAAGAAACAGTCCGTAATAGCCATATCAAGTGCTAAAGCACAATTCAAATCCATGCCTCAAGGGATTTGTGAATCATTGTGGTTGAAATTGTTGTTATCAGAGGTGGGATTTCAAATAAAGAGGCCCATGAGTCTACTGTGACAACAAAGCCACCATTAATACTGCACATGATCCTATGCAACATGATCGCACTAAGCATGTGGAGGTTGATCGTCATTTTATTAAAGATCATCTCAAGAAATGAAGCATATGCACTCCCTTTAACCAAACTCATGACAACTGGCAGACATTTTTACTAAGGATCTTAGTGGGGCACAGTTCATGTATATAGTGAGCAAGTTGGGAATGATCAATATTTATTCTCCAACCTAAGGGGGAGTAAAAAAATATATGTATTAGGGGTATTTATGTCATAATATATCTACGTATGTAGACCATTATACTGATATATAGAAGCTCATGAGTAAATACTCCTTCATATGTAGAGATCACACTCTCATACAATTGATCTCAAACATTGTATTTCTCTCTCATTCCCCTTCTTTTTCCTCTCTCCTCTATTTCTTCTTGTTTTCCATATTACAACTTACAAGTCTTGCAAGTATTCAACTTCACCAATGTACGCTAGACTTGAATTGAATACATCACCTTTTGTTCTACCAATAGGTTCTAAGTAAAAGGTCTTTACCCAGTGTTAGACCCATAACTACAGGGTGCTAGGAAGGGTGAATGGGACATAGGCCTAATCTTTGGCTTTTTTGCACAAAGTGGCTGCTCAACAAACTTGAACCTGCGTTTTCATGCTAACAATCCAAGCCACTCCCATTGTACCAAAGCAATGACCCTTGATAGGTATAAAGTATCTTAACAATTCCAACTTATTTGGGTGGATTTATAGGGTTTCTTTAATTGGATTTTCTAAGATGAAAAGAGGTTCTAAAGGTAGGTTCTAAGAATGTGCCCCAACTTATCACATCAACGAATATTGCAGCTATATCATTCATATATATATGGCGAGAGAGAGAGAGAGAGAGAGAGAGAGAGAGAGAGAGAGAGAGGATATTGCAGCTATAGGCTGATAGAATAAAGAGAAATATGAAGTGAAATAGAAAATGATTGGAAAAGTAAATTTCATAATTAAGTTCAAGAACTAGAACTAGAAGAATTCCTAGATGACCTAGAAACTAAAATTATAAAATTCAAGAACCCAGAAAACAAAATCTATAATTAGAGAATTCGACAATATGAATCACTGGAAGAATACACACCTTCTTCTTGCTTAAGTGTTAACTTCACACTAATCATCAATACAAAATAACCCTGATAATGACAAACATAGGACAAACCCACATAAAAAAGCAAAAGCTTTGACTAATTGCACTCACTTTATTGATTAAATTATATAGCAGCATCCCCAACTAATAGACAACATAGAGAAATGTCCAGGTCTAACTACTACATTGACAAATTCAATTTAAAACCGAAAATATACATAATTTGCTTAAGAATAAAAGAATAGAGTAATCTAGAGAGCACTAACAACTCCAAATTAAAGTAAGACAGAAAAAAAAAATAAAAAAATTCTAAACGTTACATCAAAACTGCTAATGACTAATTAGACTCTTCTAAAACATGTAGAATAGACATAAGAAACCAGATATGGCAATGTACTGTCAATTGGTCAAACCAGTCAAGGCTCTTGAAAAATCCAAATTGAAAAGCCAAGCGAAGTTGGATCTGGACTGGCCGCACAACATGGAAGTCTCTTCGAGTATGCTGCAGCCTGTAAGACCCCTTGGAGACCTACATGGGGCCACAAATAGGGTAGGATAGCTTCTCTTGACCTTGTGGTTGTCTGTTTGCATGGGATTAACTTGTTGATTCTCATTAAGAATTTTGATTTCTAAAAAACTATTCAGTTCTATGTAGATCTTAATCAAGGAAACAACAGAGAGATTTGCAGAGACTACTCATCCAACCATTTTAGAAGTGATAAGATAAAACAAAAAACAAAAAACAAAAAAAAAAACTTATTTCTCAATAATATTGATAATGGCCATATAAGGCCAATCCATAATCAAAAGGAACTGATTTTTACATCTATTTTAAATATGCAGACATCATTGCATTAGCGGAGATGGTGACTGATTATTACATCCATGGTGACTGATTATAGGGAGATTGAAGGGGAAGGATCCGGTTGGAACATTCATATAAGAAGGCTTTTGAATGATTGGGAAATTGATGAAATGGCCCATTTACTTGGCATCTTAGATTCTATTCATCTAAACTGTGAAAGGTTGGATATGTAGAGATGGGCTCATGTGGGTAATGGTTGTTTCACTGTTTGATCTTGTTATGGAATGTTAGAAGGGGGGAGGAGCCTTCTCTTCCTTGGCACTATGTTTGGGGGTTGAAAGTGCCATCTAAGGTGATGTTTTTCAGTAAGCAGCATGCAAGGGGAAGATTCTAACTACTGACAATCTTCAGAAGTGTGGCTTTATTCTCCCATCCAAGGTGGGGAATCTATCAATCACACTCTAAACCATTGTGTTTTTGCAAAAGAAGTGTGGAATATGGTCCTTGTAGAGGTGGGTTTTCTATGGATATTTCCAGAAAACCTTAAACAACTGGTGCTTTTTTGGAAGCTTCCAGACTCCTCCAAATTCGGTAAGAAGGTGTGGAGTTTGATCCTCCCTTCCATTTGTTGGTCTTTTTGATTGGAAAGGAAACAGAGAGTTTTTAAGATTTACGTGGATCCTAAAGTATTCAAAAGGGCTAGAGATAGATGGTTTTTTGGACTTCTATTTGTATAGAGTTTGGGAGGCATTCT
>JAOXJP010245290.1:0-22680 GCA_025762735.1 Platanus orientalis | reverse complement strand
ACCAAATTTCACACAATTCCATTCATTCTGGTGGCTCATGATTTCTACTATAGCTCTTTCCCTTTCTTGTGTGTAACTCACAAAACCTCTTGTGACATCTGTTCTACATCACTATGTGTAGGCTAAGTGTCACATGAAATGTTGTTAATCTGACTGGTGGGACTATTCATGGCCTATCTTCTGATGCCCTTTGGAGAAATACTTCCTAGAGAGGATGACTGTCCTAAATGGCCACTAGATCCCAAACACCCATCCTGATTGAGAAATGAATTGCCTTGGCTGGGTCATTGTCATTGCTTGCACACTAGCTACCCCACTGAGTGTTTACTTCTCTTAACAAATCCTTTTATGGCATTTGGCTTGAATCAGTCAACATATAGTTGTGTAACTGCTTTTATAAATTAAGAAATGAAAAAGGTATTTATATATATATATATATATATAATATTGAAGATAGGAATACGAAGGTACGACAAAACCACAGTTCTAGTAGTGTGCACCGCGTTACAGATGTTCCTATAAGATTCAGATGAAATTGAGAATTAGTATATTGAACTAGGAGCATTTTTCACTAAACGTTTACACTCTTGATTTACAATAGACTGGACTGAGCCCCCTGCTCCATTGGTTAGGACCTAAAGGCCACAATGCTGGGACCATAGGTTTAAACCGAGCTTACTGACAGACAAAAAAAGGGAAAAATGAAAAGTACTCGAAGGAAGATAGTTTTGGAGGCACAATGACAAGATGATCCAATTGAAGTTGCGAATTGATGTGGGTAAGGCACTTGGGATCAATACATAGTTCTCTTAAATTTTTATCTCAAAAAATTTAAGAGAGTTCTTTCCTTCATGAGCGTTCCCAAAAAAATTATTCATGTACTCTTCAAATAGGAACTCTTTGTAATGAGCCACTCCATCCTTCTCAACCACTTGAGGTAGTGGCCCAATCTTGTCTGTTGTTCGGGGGGTCAGAAATATAGGAACTGACACTCTAGATTGTGTGCTTGTTGTCCGAACTCGATGTTCTGCACTTTTGTATCTCCCATTGCTTAATATCTGACAAGGCCATTGAAAGAAAACCATAATGAAGTTAAAACTTTAAAATTGGCCACCCAATCTCGATTAGATCGCTCGTAGAATGGGCTTTTCAATTAATGAAGGTATGAATAGTATTTACCTGTAAGGTATCCCCAATATTGATGACCAGAGCTCCTTGAACGGGTGGAATCTCAATCCATTCTCCCTTGTTTCCAGCATCGTTGTCTTCTTCTACTTTTACGTATAAACCACCAATCCCATCTTGTAGCAACACCGTTAGGGTGCCCATGTCGGAGTGGCTTCCTACACCCACTGTCAGCTCCGGATTCGGACATGTCGGGTAGAAGTTCATGTTCACCATCTTTGAGCCGATATATGCATCAGCCATCTGGTCGTCCAGCGTCACTCCAAGCCTCTCAAGTAAAACTTCCAGTAGCCTTCTTGCCATCTTGGTTGATGTCCTTAGAAATTCAAGTGCCACTTCCCTACACATATTTTCCATTTCATGATGATGATGATGATGATCAAAGGTGAACAGAAGCACAAAAATATTAAATGGAGGGGTGGCAAAGGGCGGTGTCGGGTCAAATCTTGGTGGGATTGAAACCCTGTGGCTTGAATGTGAATTGGGTTTCAGAAGGTCATGCTGGACTCATCCAGAAATACCTCTAATGAGTCCAAACGGAGCCTGATTAGTGGGCCTAGACCGAAACAACCTTAGGTCTCAAAATTGAGCCTGGCCCTACTCAACTGCTGAAACATTGGCCGTACAGAAAGGGGGCGGAATCAGTGAAACTGCGGACTGGCATGTCCCAAGTTGCAACCACAAGGCGAACCAAAGTAGAAAACTTACTTGCATTCGTTGGGCCAATATCGGAGAGCATCAGCATCGTCGGTGTAGATCATGCTCACATAGTCCTTCCACTCCAACGCCTTCTCCTTCTCTGGCAAGAAGCTTGTCCCGTACTTGACAAACGGGCTTGGGCTCACCCCTTTTTGATAAACTACCTTCCTTTCAGGTGGTTGATTAAAGAAGCAGTGTGCCGCGTCCTTGAGGCTGTCGAGCACTTCAACAGGCACACCATGGTTCACCACCTGGAAGAAGCCAACAGTCTCAGCGGCCTTTGTGAGAGCCTCCATGACTTGATCATGGTTAGGTCCATCAAGCAGGGACAAGTCAATAGGAGGAGGAGGTATGTGTGGATCAGTGTCTAGCTTGTTGATTCGTTGATGTGGGGGTTGGATGTATTGATTAGGCACCTTAGACAGGCCGGAATCCACCAGACCTTTTACGCCGTTGCCCTCAATGACAACGAAGTTGAAGAGTGAGTTCTCGTTGTCGAAGCTGGGAGCCATATGTATCTGTAGCTTCCGCAAGTGTATAAGGTGTTAAGCTGTGGTGGATGGTAGGAGCGCGGAGGAAGTGTCTATTTATAGGGATTTCCAGTTGATCTTTTCTTGTTTATTCTGTAGAACTGGAAACAAAGTCATGGCATGCGAAGACCTCTGTGCTCAATAAAATATTAGGGAATATATTAATTTATTGATTGAAGCATGGTTTAATGAACATAGTTGAAATTATGATTTAATTAGCAATAATAATAGGATAAAAAAAAAAAAACATTTGATTTTATTTAGTTTCTATCTTTACATAATTTTCTTTTTTCTTTTTTTCGGGTGGAGAGGGGGAGGTAGAATTTCTTCATAAAATATGGTGAGCAAACAATTTACAGAATGATGAGATGAGCTTTTACTTTTTAGGAACAATCAGGTTATTTTGTGTGGAGACCTGATCACCGTCGGATCTTTGTATGTGAAGTGTTTTGTCTCAATTTCTAACCCCAGGGAGTGGTAGCATGCCTAACGTCAGAAACTGTTCCAACTACCTCTTAATGGGAAAAGCTTTTATTGAGAATGACAGAGATAAGGGCCATAATGACAATAATGCACCTAAACTTATTTCAAATGACAAACATAACCCTCCATTGTAAGATTATTGAACAAATCATCACGAAGTTCTTTTGTTTTTACATCCCCATCGAACATGTCTACGGCTTTTCCATACCTAAATTATTACCCAACAAAAGCCACCTCTACACTTTATGGCTAGGGGTATTCAAGTGGGCTTGAAATAACCATTGTGCCAACGTACTTAAAAACCCATTTTATAATATATAAATTGTATTTTTATAATACCAAAATTACCCATATTCTTAAAAACTGTCTTCTTTGCATCCTCATTTTCTCCCACTCTCTACCCATCTTAGACGATGGTGACATCAATGTATGCAATGGTTTCTTCACACAATATTATTTTTTCTAACGATGACAATGACGATGACGAAAACAACTTTTTCTTTCATTTTTTCCATCTACCTCAGATCAGCCGGGAGCTAGGCTTGTCATGAGCCGAGCCTAAACCTCATTTTGAGCTCACCAAGCAGAGCTTGAGCCTGGCCTGGGCCTGGATTTGAGCTCGTTTTCTGAGCGAGCCCGAGCCAAGCTTCAATAAGCTCAGCTCACTAAAATCTTGGTTTGGTTTATATATATATATATATATATATATATATGTGTGTGTGTGTGTGTGAAACTACTAATGTTCAAAAAAGACAAATTAAGTTAATGGGCCATTAGGCTGTTGGGTTTTTTTTTTCCTGGCAGGGGAGCTGAGCCAAGCCTAAACTGAGCATGGCATCACCCGACTCACTCATCTCATTGCCACCCCTATATACAACCATCCCTATTCATTGCACTCATTCTCAATGATGAACAACATGACAACGAGGTAAGTTCTAGGTTTCTAGTACGAATACACTGAATCTTCATGGATATAACCACTAATTTCATTATCCATTTTTAGGTGTTTTCTTTGTTTCTACATATTATTTCATTTATTTATAAAGTTTTCAAACTACACCCATTGATTTCTTCATGAATATGACTACCTATTTGTACTTTAATTTTTAACGATTTTTTTAGTTTCTCTACTTTATCCTTTTAACTATTAGGGCTTTAAGCTAAAGTCACGGATTGCTTCATGAATAAATAAGCGATTTTTGTCAGCTGATTTTTAATGTTTTCTTAGTCTCTTTCTTTCTTCGTTTATTTCTATTTTTTTTTAAACTTCTAATTTCTTCAAAGATATAACTTTTGTTATCTAAATTTTAGGTTTTATTTATTTCTTCATTTATTTAATAGGATTTTAGCTTGAACCCACTAATTTCTTTCATGAATATAATGATTGATTTTAATGTAATACCCCATAACACTCCAAAGGGGTAAAAATGTAATTTACTATGTGTAAGATAAAATTGTTTTCAAACATTCTTAATGAGTCATTTGCGGTGTTTGGGATGGCCAATAGAATAAATTAAAACCGAGAGAAATGAAGATACGCCCCGAACTTGTTAAGTTCAAAAGTTGTTCCTAAAATAAATTTAAGGTAATTTCATAAGAAAACCTATACCAACCCTGAAAGATTTAAAGTTCAAACCATATATGGCTGTAAAGATATAGGAGTCTACTTTCTAAAAAAACAAATGATGTGTGAATAAGAATTTCTTAGAGAAGGTTATGATCATTTTTCCACAAGGTGTCTATATTGATAGGTGCACAAAATTGGGGTAAATTCATGAGAACAACTATACTAATCCAAGTGAATTAAAGTACAAACCAAATATCATTAGAAAGCTCAAGAAGTCTACATTCCAATACTTTAAATAGTTCATAAAAATGAATTTCCTAAAAGAAGTTATGATTATTATACCGTGGGGTGTTTGAGTTGAAAACCCTGACCTATGCCTGATCGGTTAGAGAGATAGGGCATCACCCTTGGGAAGAGTCTTGACTGGTCACCAAACCCTTGACCAGCCAAGACTGGGAAAAAACTGCTGAAAAATAAAAATTACTATTTTTGCTATTTGGTTATGTGGTTTTCACTAAGTTGACTCCCACACATGTGAGATCTCGTCTTAGACATATTCTAAACTCTAATAAACCTCATTTAGGAGAATACAAAGAGAGAGAGAGAGAGAGAGAAAAGTTATAAGACTATAAAAATGGAGATAAGATTCATCTTCTCCAAGCTTAGGTAAGTTGTTAGAACCTAGATCTAGCCTAAAATAGTTGTGATTTTTCATTTTCGATATTAATTTATTTATTATAACCATGAAATACCTTATTTACATATAGAAGGAGAAATGTTTGATAAAGGTGATGAAGTTTTGGAGGGGGTTTTTTTTCAAACCGAGGATTAGAAGCTTGAGTAAGTAGTTATACAAAGTTTACTCTATTTTTGTTTGTTCTTAGGCTCTTAAAATTCTTGTAATAGTAAAATTTTAAGTCTATGAATGTTTTCTCATATGTTTGTAAAGCAATTTTGCTAGGATATTAGAAACCCCACCTCTTGTTGTGATTTGTGATCAGATCTTATCAAGTTTTGCTACGATCTTAGAAATTCGTATTTTATACTATGAGAAAAAGTGGATTTACATGCTATTATATGTATTTACTTAAAATAATTAATTTCATGCATTATGAATGCTTGTAAACTAGGATTCTATAACTTTATATTTTCCAATAAGGATATTAATGAATGATTTATTTGAGTTGTCATGAGTAGTATGATTATTTGAGTTAGTGATGAATATATCTTGAATATGTTAGTTAAAGATGATGCTAGAAGATAATTATAAAACATGTTAATCTCTATGCAATGATACTAGCATATTGATGTGTATAAATTTCTTAGAAAACTCTATAGAATGATTCAAGTAAGATATGCTTAAAGATGATAAGTGATTAGATGATAACTATAATTCAATTGTTATCTATGCCATTGCTCATGTCATACGTATAAATTTTATGATATTTAAAAATATATGTAAAGTTGTATGATTTCCCTTATAGATAAAGGTAAAGAATAACTTGTTCATGTTGCACATATTCTTGATCTTGCTAATATACCTATACATGTGAACATAATTTCTTCTTGTATTATGATCGAATAATATACCATATAAAGATAAGATTAAGTAAGATGACTATGAATAAACAATATTTGATTGAAAGGTTTAAAGGACAAGAAAAATTGAAGAAAATAATAAAGAAGAATATAGATAAGATTTAAGTTGGTGTAAGACTTTAACTAAGAGAGTAAAATGATGACTAAAAAATGATGATAAGTAAATATGGTTAAGACATAAAGAATAAATGTATGGGATGTCCCTTGCTATTAGGTTATAATTCAATATGCCGATAACCCTTGCTATTATGATTACAATTCAATATGCCAATGGCCCTTGCTCTTGGGGTTACAATTCAATATGCCAATGACCCTTGCTATTGTGGTTACAATTTAATATGTTGACAGCCCTTGCCATTGAGAAAGAATATAATGTGCCAAAGTGTAAAGAAATGAACCAAATTGTAAGTAAGTAAAACAAAATGTAAGTGTAAGAAAGTGTAAGGAATGACCCTTACCATTGGGGAACAATACAATGTGTGAAAGTATAAGTGAATTAAAAAGGCCCTCACCATTGGGGAGAAAGAAAAAAAATTATGATAAGATGAAAAGAGAAGTCTATAAGGAAGTAAAAGCAATAAGGAAAGAAAGGGAAGCCTATATGCTTTAGAAGTGAAGTAAAAATTATAAGTTACGTAAAAAAGAATGTGTAAAAGTATGAAATGGAAACATCTAAATCTTATAAACATAAGAAAATGCAAAAGATATGTAAGAATAGTGAAACTTTGACAATAAAATAGAAGAAAGCACATAAGCTTTAAAGGTAAAGGAAAGTTATAAGTCATGTAAAGAATAAAAAGTATTATGATAAGAAAATGAAAAATATCTAAGTTTCACAAATAAGAAGAATTTCATAAATTATGTAGGAAAATAAAGTTTCATGGAAGGAAAAGAGAGTACATAAGCTATTAATGAAAATATAAGTCCTTAATATGAGTAAATAAAGAAAATGTCAAGAAAATAGTTTTTTAAAAATAAGATCAAAGTCTATAAGATATGTATGAAAATAAGAAGATGTAGCCTTAAGAGAATGATAAACGAATATTAAAAAGAGAACAATGAAAATTATTTGAAGTGAAAAGTGGAATTTGATAAACTGATAAGTATTGAAGGAACCTTAGAAATGAAAAATGCTAAGGATAATAATAAGTAAGAAAAAATGATCCAATGTAAACAATACCAATGGTAAGAGTTTATGAAAGTTATAAAGTAAGTAATAAATACTAAGGTAAAGATGAATTTGTTGGAATAGAAGCTAAACTACATATGTCTCAGTATACCAATTATTTTGTTATATCTATTAAATCTATAGGAATGATGCATATTTACCTTGAAGTAGTTTATTTATGCTTATTCTTGTTGGTAATATATATGCCATACATGAAAACCACTAGAAAAAAATTGTCAGGATTACACTAATTATCCCTATCATGATGTATTTAGAAAATATTTATCATGTAATTGTTTATTCTTATTACCATACATATCGCCATACACATATATTAAATAATGTCATATATAAGTAGAACCATACATATTGTCATGTGTAGATATTAGAAGAATGTCATGTATAAATAGAATCATATGTATTGCCATGCATAGTTCCTACATGATGAACCATGATGACAAGTGTATAAATCTTGTGATGACTAGGAAATGATATATGTACATTAACACATGTCTGCGTGCTAGAAATTGATATGTATTCTATATGGAAATATGTTTAGTATTTTTATATCGAAAGATTCATTATTTACCTGTCTGGTTTCATAATAGGTATTGTGTACCTATTTACGAGCTATAGATTTTATCAATCCATACCATATTTTAGGTGTGATTTAGTGTAGGTACACCGTTTAGGTACATAGAGGTCGAAAGAAAGGCATACGAAAAATGTTTTTCTTTCTTATTAGTCTTAGTTTCCTTTAAACTCTATATTTTATATTAGAACTTGATTTTGGGTTTTATTAGGTTCAAAGTAATAGACTTAAGATTTATAGTTTCATGTCTTTTTTGTAAGGTAAGGATGGAAGACTAGTTTTATAGATGGTATACATTTATGGTTTATTTCTACTGCACCTTTAAGATTATGATATTAGTGATAGATTATTCTTATTCCGTTATATACGTTAAGTTATATCTACGGTTAAGGTAAAAGGTTAAAAATTATAGTGAATCGCATATGGATCTAGTTTAGTAGCAGCCTAGATGCACACCTAAATAAGGTTATGAAATTTACTTATCGAAAAAAAAAAGTTATAAAATTTGGGGTCATGACATTTTATCCTCCTTTCTTTAGGGTTTTCTTCAGTTTCGTATATTTCATTGTTCTTCATCAATTTCTATGTTTCATTGTTGTTGAAGTATGTGATTGCATCTTGCTTGTTATTCTTCAGTTTTCATATGTTTTATTTTTCTATATTTTCATAATCTTTGGTGTCATGGAAACTTCATGATTGATATTTTGTGATAGCTGTGGTGGTGATACTATGGTGATTGATTGTTTGATATGATGGTGGCAATGCTAATACTTTATTTTGTAGGGTATGAAGTTAAGTAAAGAAGAAGTGCATAATATAAACTTTTGATAAAGAGGGTTATTGCTAAAGGGCTATATATGTTTGAGGTTTATTTTGGTGGCAATGGCAATGAAGTTGATAACTAATTTATTGAGAGGATTAGTTAGATATATTGATATGGTGGATCTTGATAAGATCTCTTATATGTGTATTTAAGCTTGTAGAGCTAGCAGAGAGTGATGTTATTGATGTCTGCTATAAAATTTTAGGAAAGCACCTGAACTTGGTTTGATGCATAATTGGACGACTCGTTTGGACACATCAATGGTTATAGTCAGGGTCAGCCTATTGATCTTTTGCTAATAAGACATTGATAAATACAAAGAAAATGAGAAATGCCTGATGTTTATGCTATTAAAGATGATACTAATAACGAAGATTTTGGAACGGACGAGTTTAGTAAAATTTTGAAAAAAAGGGGGTTCCTAATAAAAAGAGAAAATGAGAAGTTCCATAGTAACAATCAAGGGTTAAGTGCCATCTTGTAATAAGAGAGTGTTGGCTTCTCTTTCAAATGATGGCTTGACTTTTAAAGTAAAGACTACACAAAACAAAATTTTTGGGTACAATGTGCAAACATGTTAGGGTGTCCCCCATAATGAGTAGTTGCTCTAATACCGATCAGATAGGTTATGTATTTTCAGAGAAAATATTGAAATTTACATACAAATTAAAGTACTTAACTAATTTACTAATCATAGATATTGATAGGAAAAAATACCGAGACCATATAATCTAGAAAACCCCGACCATAAAGAAACTAACCCGGGGATCCTTATTAAGCAAACCCACCGAGGCCTCGTGATAGCAACCCGAATGATAGTGAGGCCACTAAAGAAAGGTTCCGATATTCAACAAATTTTCAACATCGATATTTTTAAAGGAGTGGGGGTGTCTCATTTGGCCATCACTTCCCCCTCCTAATGCCCAACACCTAGAAATCCTCATGACACCTTGAAGTCCCTAGGATGGCTCCTGAGGCGTGACCTCAATCTTGAGTATCTAGGCACTAAGAAAGGGAAGCCACCTCACTGCTAGCTATCTTGCAGCAAAGATCATGGAGAATCTTGAGTGGGTAAGGAAAATAGGGGTCTAACTTTCTATATTTAGAGATAAGAACAATCTAGAAGTTGTTACCAAAAGAATTTGAGATACAGCTGGCCTAATAGATTGAGAAGAGACAGAATAGGAGAAAACCACTACGTTAATCGATTAAAATGGAAAGATTAGGTTTGCGTCATGATCAACACGAGAAGATCTTGGCAGAATCTTTCATGATATGCATCTACTTGAGCCTATAAATAAGGTGGACGTTCAGCTCAACAAGTATAAAAAAGATAAGCCTATCAAGAGTTTTGCATTCTACAGCTATTCTTATTAGACTTGATCGTTGAAGAGCTTGAGGCCAAAACCCCCTCTGGTGTCATAACCCTTTTGTTCTTTTGCTTTATCTTGTAGGGACCATCCCATTAGAGATCTTTGCCCACCGTGTAACCATCTGACTAGTGCTTGGATGTTCGTGATTCCAGCATCATCAATTGGCACCGTCTGTGGGAACTCATCCTTAAGAACCAAAGGTTTAGATGATTGAGACCAAATCAATGGCAACTCAACACAACCCTCACAGCCAAGTGGACAGACAAGAAACTACTATCTCTAATGAAAGCGGCCATGAAGAACCTTGGGTGGTCGCCCTCGAACAACGCATTCAAGGCTTAACAACAAGCATATAACTATTCATGGACTAGAATCTAGAGATAATTGGGAGCTGAGGGGCCAAAGGAGTGAACCCAGCAATCAAGAAGCGAGACAGTGGAAGCCACCCACCTAGCCCAGTGGGAGCCATGACAATGATCGGGGATGGGAGGATGAAGAAGGAAGCGCTACTGTACTCTGATTCTGAGAATTAAACCATATCTTCTAGCAGAGAGAAAGGGTTCACACTTTCAACCCTTGGGAAGAGGATATGGAAGATGTGAGGTGAGAGATGGTGACCATGAAGGAGGCCATCAAAGGGAAAGCTCTAGCAAAGGTCGACGAGCTCATCCAAATAATGGTTCACCCATTTACTCCCAAGGTTATAGCTTGACCATTACTCTCCAAGTTTAAGCCACCCCAGATGAAGATGTCCAATAGTACTTAGGACCCCCTTAACCATCTAGAGGCCTACAAAACACATATGAATCTCCAAGCGGCACTTGACGAGATCATATGCCAAGCTTTCCAAACAACTATAAAAGGGGCTACTTGAGTGTGGTTTAGCCAACTGAAGCCCGAGAGTATACCAAATTTCACAAAGCTCAATCAACAATTCATTAGGTATTTCATAGGCGGCCAAAGACATAGGAAACACATATGAATCTTCTCTGCAACATGTGAACGCTAAGGATACTCTCATTGCCCTACGAGAGTAGGCGAGCGAAGCTAATCCTCAGTTTGACAAGAGGAAGAGGGAGTCGTAGCCCACTCAAGATGAAAGGAGCTCCCATGCTAGGTGGCCAACAACTGTGGTGGGGCAAGACCTCAAATCAACCTACCCTAGAGTATATTTCAGAATTATACCCCCTTTCGCACCAATGGAGTAGGTACTCATACATATTAAGGACAACCTGAGCATCAAGTAGCCTGAGAAGATCTGAGCCCCACCTGAAAGGAGAAATCGGGACAAGTATTATCACTTTCACTGGGACCATGGTCATGATACCAACGATTACTTTGATTTGAAGGAGTAAATAGAAACCCTCATTCAACGAGTGTGACTACAAAGGTTTGTGGTGGAAAGACTCCTAGTCGAATGGGAGGACATCTACCGAGATCCCCCAACTCAAGAGGAAAGAAGACCCGAAGGCCCAATAGGCGAGATCAAGGTGATAGCTAGAGGACTCACCAGGGGAGGAGAGTCCAACTTGGTAAGAAAATCCTATGTTAAGTAAATACATGCTGAAAGAGAATGACAGATGTTGATTATAGAAAGGCCAACCAAGCAGCACAGGACAGAGTATCCCCCTATCACCTTCTCTAAAGAAGACACCTGAGGAATGAGTCAGCCGCACGATGACACATTGGTGGTGACCCTAGTCATCTCGAACTACAAAATCCATCGCGTCCTCATTGATAACGGGAGCTCGACGGACATCCTTTATCTCCTAGTCTTTGACTAGATGGGAATTGGTAAAGATAGACTTAAGCTAGTCCAATCTCCTTTAGTTGGTTTCATAGGCGATAGGTTACTCCCCCTTGAAACAATCAGCTTATCTGTGACTGCTGGGGTGGGTGATAAGAAAATCACTAAGGTGGTTGATTTCTTAGTGGTCAATTTTCCTTCGGCATACAATGCCATACTCGGGAGGCCAACGCTAAACCAGATGTAGGCGATCACCTGAACCTACCACCTTTTGATGTGTTTCCCAACTAAAGAAGGCATCGGGGAAATTAGAGGGGATTAGGTAACCACCTAGGAATGTTACATGGCATCTCAAAGGAGACAATGTCAATCAACAATTTGGAGGTTCGAGATTAAAGGACTCAGACAGTTGTCAAGCCAGGGGGAGAGCTTGAGGATGTCATCCTCAATGTCAAATACCCCGACCGAGTAACCCGAATAAGGTCTGACCTACTAAGGGAATTCAAAAGACAACTACAAAACTTCCTTATGGATAATCGAGATGTTTTCACCTAGACACATGAGGACATGCCCTAGATAGACCCCCAACTGGTGGTGCATCGGCTCAATGTAAGCCCGACTACAAAACCCATCAAGTAGAAGAAGAGAAACTTTACCCCGGAAAGGAACCAGGCCATAACAAAAGAAGTGGATAAGTTGCTCAAAGCCTGGTTCATAAGGGAGGTCCACTACCTTGAGTGGCTGGAGAATGTTGTAATGGTGTGGAAGCCAAACGAAAAGTGGAGAATGTGTGTTGACTTCACTGAGCTCAACAAATCATGCCCCAAGGACAGTTTTCCTCTCCCGAGGATCAACACCCTAGTAGACTTGATAGCTAGACATCAAACTCTCAGTTTTATGGATGCTTTTTTGGGGTACAATCAGATAAAGATGCATAGGTCTGACCGGGAAAATGCAGCCTTCATCACTGATTAGGGGCTCTACTACTACCGAGTTATACCCTTCGGACTGAAGAACACGGGGGCTATGGAGCAACAACTCATTAACGAGATGTTCAAGGGCCAGATTAAAAGGAATGTCGAAGTGTACATATATGAATGTTGGTGAAGAGCCTATTGGCCGAGCAACATCTACCTGACCCTAGTGAAACATTCTAAACATTAAGGAAGTATAAAATGAAGCTCAACCTAGGAAAATGTGCGTCCAGTGTATCCACTGGAAAGTTCCTCAAATTTCTGGTTTCTCAATGAGGAATAGAGGCAAACCCCGAGAAGGTTTGAGCCATAAATGAAATGCAACCATTGAGAAACACCAAGGAGGTATAGTGACTAGCAGGAAGGGTTACGACATTGAGCACGTCCATATCCTAGGCTACTGACAAATGTTTCCCCTTCTTTTATCTGTCGAAGAAGGCTTTCGACTGGAACGAAGAGTGTAGCAAATCCTTCAAAGAGCTCAAAATTCACCTCAGATGCTTGTTGTTAATCAACCAACCAAAGCAGGGGCAATGTACTCTATATCTATTTATTGGCAGCAGAGACAGCTGTCAGCTTAGTGCTAATTAGAGAAGAAAATCGGGTGCAGATGCTTGTGTACTAACCAGTCGAGAATACAGGGGAGCCAAGGAAAGATACCAAAGAGTCGAGAAAATGGTGCTCACGTTAGTAGTCATGGCCAAGCAACTTAGACCATACGTCCAGGTGCACACTATCCGAGTGCTCACTAATCAGCCACTCAAGGTCATACTACACAAGCCCAAGACCTCATAGAGGTTGGTTAAATGGTCGGTTGAACTAAGTGAATTTGACATCGAGTATCATCCCTCGGGAGCTATCAAGTCGTTGATTTCATTGTTAAGTATACTCACTTGCCGAACGATGAAGTTTAGGCACGAGAAGATCAACCCAAAGAGGTATAAGTGATCGAAACAACATGGATGCTCTATGTTGATGGCTCCTCCACCAACAAGTTTACCGGAAAGGGGATCATCTTGGTTACTTTAGAAGGGATTGAGCTTGAACATGCCATCAAATTCAAGTTCAAGGTGACTAATGATAAGGCAGAGTATGAAGCCTTACTCATTAGATTATGGCTGGCCCATGCACTCAGAGCTAGGTAGGTGAAAATCAGCAGTGATTCCCAGCTAGTCATAGTGAAAGTTTTGGGAAAATTTGAAGTGAGGGATGAATGGTTGAAACAGTATCAGGCATTTGAAGTGAAATAAAAATCTGGGTTCGAGTAGTTCAGTATGTAGCAAGTCCCTCGAGGACAAAATGCAAAAGTCGATAAATTGGCCAGGCTCGCATCGTCAATCATGGAAAACCTCAACCCTGGGATCTTCATGGAAAGTTTAACCAAACCAAGCATTGAGATAGAGGAAGGCGAAAAGGTCAATATGGAAGATCCCAATCCTGAATGGGCTAGCCAAGTCATAGAATATTTGAAGGATGAAGGCTACCAAAGGATAGGGATGAGGTAAAGAAAGTGAAGGTGAGAGCAAATCAGTATATCATCCTCAACGATACCCTCTACAAAAGAAGCTTTACCCTCCCCCTGCTAAGATGCTTATCCAACCAGGAAGCTGACTATTTTCTATAAGAAGTGCATGAGGGGGTATGCGGGAACCATTCAAGGGCAAGGCGCTAGCCAACAAAGTAATCAAAGTAGGGTATTATTGGCCCTCGATGTAAAAAGACATGAGCACATTTGTCTAGAAATGAAACAAATGCCAAAGGTTTGCCAATATCCCAAAGAAGTCTGCTAAAGAGCTAGTCCCAATAGCTAGTCCATGGCTCTTCGTCCAGTGGGGAATTGACATTATCAGAACTCTCTCTCAAGGAAAGAGGCAAATGAAGTTCTTAGTGGTTGCCATCAACTACTTCATAAAGTGGGTGGAGGCCGAACCTCTCACGAAGATCACCGAGAATAATATCTAGGACTTTACATGGAAGTCAATTGTATATTGATTCAGGATACCTAGGGTGCTCATCACCAGCAACACTAAGCAGTTCGACAATGCCTAGTTTTGAGAATTTTGTTCAAAACTTGGGATTAGGAATCACTTTTCTTGTCTAGCATACCCTCAAGCCAACGGTCAGGGGGAGGTCACCAATCGGATACTACTAAGCATCATTAAGAAGAGGCTTGAAGATTTAAAAGGCCTCTGGCCCAAGGAGCTACATAGTATCCTGTGGGCCTACCGGACTATAGTGAGAACCCCCACCGGGGAAACACCATTCCTCTTGGCATTCATAGTGATCCCGGTAGAGATTGAGATGACCACCTACAAAACTGCAAGTTTCAACCAAGAGAAAAATGATGAGTACCTCAGAAATAACCTAGATATGCTAGAAGAAAAAAGAGACTAGCAGCACTTTAGACAACCACTTACAAACATAGAATGGCTGAGTACTATACTTGCAGGTAAAGCTAAGAAGATTCATAGTAGGAGACTTAGTCCTTAGGAAAGTCAGCCTAGTGACCCAAGACTCAATAGAAAGGAAACTAAAGTCAAGTTGGGAAAGACCCTACAAAGTAACAAGTTTTTAGAGACCTGGGGCATACCGTTTTGAGACATTGTAAGGAGAGCCACTACCTCGACCATGGAACATCAAGCATGTGAGGAAATATTATCAATAATGCTAATTGTTTATTTTACATTAAAAAAATTTCTTATTTAGCAAAACTGAGAGAATTCAGGCCCTCAAGCTCAGGTCACAAGACTGACCCTAGGTCATAAAACGAATCCATCCCTTAGGAGAGAGTTCAAGCCCTTAGGCCTAGGTCACAAGACTAATCCCAGGTCACAAGATTGACTCATCCCTTAGGGGGGAGTTCAGGCCCTCGAGCCCAAGTTACAAGATTGACCCATCCCTTTGGAGAGAATTTAGGCCCTCAAGCATACGTCACGAGACTGACCCCAAGTCACAAGACTGAAGAGTTCAAAAGACAAGACAAAAGGGCCACTACATCTATCAAAGTCTCAAGGATTCCTAAGAATGAGGCTGTCAACGACTTTAATAGATAAGGATGAAGCCTTGAGATATACTAGAACATGCCTATCACTATTGAAGGGACTAAGATCGACCCTTCAACATTAAGTAAGTATAACTCCAACCTCTTACATATCAGATGAGATCAGGTACCTAAAAATAATCGAGGACATCATAGAAGAAAGGCCCCACATAGGGTAATAACTTAAGTTTTGGTGGTGTCACTGAAGACCCGTGAGTCATCCGGGTCATAAAGAGTCAAGCAACTTGTAAGATTCTCTAAGGTCGGCCTACACCTACATACTTAGAAAATTTTAGGAGGGTACCTGAGGAGTTTTACATGAGGCATACCCATACTTAGAAAAATTCATTGTTGCCTACCCCAACATACTTAGAAAGATTTTTACCCTAAGACATACCAATACTTAGAAAAATTTTACCATGAGATGCACCTACACTTAGAAAATTTATGCAAAAGACAAAGAAAAAGATGGAACTAAGAACACCTAAGACAGGGCCAAAAATAAATTTCATTGACTAAAATAGTTTACATTGACACAAAAATAAATACAATAAAAATACACCTATGCCGAGGGGTCGTCAGCCCCTGAGTTGCCCACCTCGGCATCTCCCAGAGCCACAATCCCAGCACCCTCGGCTCCCTCTTCTTCTTCTTCCTCTTCTCCTTCTCCTCCTTCTTCCTCCTTGTCTAGGTCGAAGGTCAAGAATTCTAAGTCCAAAAAGGTCCAGACAGCTTGCTTCCTGAACTCCTCAAAGTCCTCGATGAAGCACCCGGCCTTCATGACCTAAAAGGCCTCAGACGCTTTGTAGCCTTTAACAGCAGCATCGATGGCCTAACCTATTTCTTCCTCCACCTAGACCCAAGTAAGGACGACTACCTTGGCCACCTTTTTCTCCACCGTCTGCTCCAAGGTCGCCACAAACAACCCCTTAATCTCAAGGCAACGGTTTCTCTCAGACCCAAGCTCAGACATGGCTTGGGTAGCCTCCTCCTTAGCCGATCGTAGGTGTCGGGTCAGCTCATCAATTCAGGCCTCATCCTCAGAAACCTAGGTGGCTAAGTTTGTGTTGGTCCCCTCCACCTACTAGAGCTTCTCCCTTAGGGCCTTGATCTCAACCTCGATGCTAACATGAACAACACCGAGTTCCTAGGTGGTTTTAACAAACCGACCCTAGAGTTCATTCTGAGCCTTATAGCCAGTCCTAAACCTCTATATAAAGGCTATCATCAAGGCTATGGCTTACAAAGCCACAAACAGATTAGTAAAAAGTATGCAAAAAAAAATCTTTCTTTTTACCTTAGCCATATAGAATAACATCTCATGATGCAAAGCGTTAAGAGAGAGGGTCTTCATGGCATCGAGGTCACTAGCTGAAATGCCCTCGAGGAGGTAGTCCACCCTAGAACTCAGCTTAGACAACCAAGTCAAGGGTCCCACCAAGGACTGGCCCTTGTCCCGGGCAAATGAAGAAGTGGACTTAGTAGTAGCCGTCTCGGGGGTCATGGCCACCCGAGGAGAATAAGTTATCCGGTATGTGGTAGCTACTATTACAACCTCAGGTGGGGCCGCCAAGTGTTTCCCAACAGTGTGTCGAGGTGGAGACTCGGTAGTTTCACCCTTTAGATTCATGATGGGGATATAGGGGGTGTTTGGAACCGAGGCAAGAATCGCCTCAGGGATCCGGGCTTGAATAACATTAGCTTGAGCTTCAGTGTAGGAGGAGCCCCCCATTGGACAAGGGTCTGCTTCCTCTTCTTTAAGGAGACTAACTCCCCCTGGCCCGACGCTTTAGCCTGCTTGGCTTGAGCCAGAAACCTCTTATCGGGCCTCATTGCTACAAAACATAAATAACTCAAGGTTAGAGAACCCCAAATAAAAAAAATAAGAAAAAAAGGAAAAATTGGAGAAATTTTGAAAAAATAAAACAACAAAACAAAACACAAAAACTACTTGGGTTGGGACAAAAACCGAACTTAAATAGATGCCTGGGGGTGACAAGATTAGGGTAGGTGTGAATTGGGTAGTTTACAACTTCTCGAAGGCGATCCTCATCCTTAGGGGAAAGCTCGTTGACGTTTGAGACTAACACAAAGAATGAACATGTAAAAAAAAGGGGAGAGAAAATGAAAGAAATGACACAAAAGTAAAAGACTCACCTATAGAGCTAACGCCCAACCCCTATTATACATCACGGGGGGAATCTCTCCTGAGGGGAACTCCCAATCTTCACCAGAAATGAAAAAGTAGTGGCTCCTCCATCCTCTGTTGGAACTCCAGAGGCTGGTCACCAAATTAGTCGTCGGGTCCCAACTTGTTAAATACCACCACCTCGACTTCTACTCCTTAGGACAGTAGAAGTGGAGGAGCTCATTGAGGGTAAGGTGGGCCTTCCCCTTGAACATTAACTCCCTCAAGACTATACATCATATGGCTATCCTCCAGGCATTGGGCATCTACTATCCTAATGCCAGACCAAGATAGAGTAGTAGGTTAATAAGGAAACAAGGGACTAGAAAACATAGACCAGCCAAAAGAGCCTGCTCATACAATGTTAGGCTGCTGGCAGGGGCATCGAAGGCTAAGATATTCTTGGGGGTAGTAAGGACAGCCCCTTTAGGGATAAGGAAGGACCCCCAATACCAAGTCAGGGTCTAGTGCCCCAAACTCGAACTCGTAATAGGCGGCAACAAACTTTTGCTTAGGAGCAATCTCCCCTGCTACAGATAGGTTTGTCATGGCATTAAGAGGAGCTGGCTTGGCGGCCTGCTTAGGGGAATCTTACTGGACCTCCATCAGGTTATCAATGTCGTCGACCATCTGGTCAACATTATCCCTAAACACTATTGAGTAAAAAGATCAGAAGGCTTTACAAAGAAAAAAAGAGGGTTCAAGAAATAAGAAGATAGAAGGAAAAGTTCTAGATAAAAAGATAAAACAAATAGTTAAAGACCCAAAATCATAAAACAAACTGGAAATACCTAGAAATCGGATGAATAGACTAAGAAAACAGGGACCGCCAGAGTTTTTAATTGGAAGATGATGCTTGAATGTAGGAAGATCACCGGAAGTCGCCCAAGGAGAATATATAGAGTGGCAGAGTGAGGTTCAAACTGATAAAGGAAAACAAAAATGGCTTTAGAAGTAGGTATTTATAGACAAAACCCCTAATCCTTGACCCTACATGTGTTTCCCATCCGGGGGGTATCAAAAGTGTTATGATTACCCCCGGAGATGAAGCGATGCTCAAATCTCGAAGCTTAATCCGATCTGTTCAATTACATCGGGATGCACACGAGACGCGATGCTCGGCATGACCTAGAAATGGAGTAGGCATGTCCCCTCAGCTATCTAGTGCATTAAATGAATTTCCATCATAACGCCCGTCTGCAATTAATACACCCTCGATAAATGAAAAACCAAAAACAACTGCCAAAATGGATAATAACTGTAAAAAAATGATTCACATTCTCGAGCCAGGTCACCTATGACTTGAGAATGAGGGGGACAAGACCATATAATCCCAAAAAACCTTGATCATAAAGAAACTAATCCGGGGGTCGTTATTAAGGAAACCCGTCGAGGCCTCATGATAGCAACCTAAAGAATTGTGAGGCCACTAAAGAAAGGTTCTGCTATTCAACGACTTTCTGACATCATAAAGGAGCGGGGGGCGTCTTATCGGGCCATCACTTCCCCCTCATAATGCCCAATACCTAGAAATCCCCATGACACATCGAAGTCCCCAGGATGGTACCTGGGGCATGACCTAGATCTCGAGTATCCAGGTACCAAGAAAGGGAAGTCATTTCATTGCTAGCTATCTTACAATAAAGATCACGGAGAATCTCGACCGGGTAAGGAAAATAAGAGTCTAACTTTCTACATTTAGAGATAAGAACAATCTAGAAGTTGTTACCAAAAGAATATTCTCTATAGTTGGCCTAGTATATTGAGAAGAGACAACTACGTTAACTGATTAAAATGGAAAGATTAGGTATGTGTCATGATCAATGCGGGAAGATTCGGATAGAATGTTGCCTGATATACTATACTCAAGCCTATAAATAAGGTAGATGTTCAACTCAACAGGTATGGAAAAGATAACCTTAGCAAGAGTTTTGCATTCTACAACTATTCCCATTAGACTTAATTGTCAGAGAGCTTGAGGCCGGCACCCCACCAGTGTCATAATCATTTTGTTCTTTTGCTTTGTCTTGCAGAGACCATCTTACTAGAGATCTTGACCCACCGTGTAACCATCTAAATGGTGCTAGGATGTTTGTGATTCTGGCGTCATCAGATATAGAGTTTTAGAGGTGTGCAAACTCCTATAAGTGGAAGCAAACATCATCCTCTAAGAATAGTGGATGTGGTCAAGAGGGTTAATCTTCACGGGTCAGTGATTTTGAAAGAATCAATTGATCTCCTAATCATGCATGTACCATATATAAATGTATTGCAAATTTTTCTCACTTTATGCTAATATAATAAATCTCTGACATATTTAGGATAGTAAAATAGACCAATAGTGCAGCAAAAACTACACTACTTGTAACTAGATGCATGAGCTATATTGTCCAAGGCACCTTGGACAGTATGGTAAGACGTTATTGTACCTTGGTTATATTATACTTTGGTTAGATATTTTTATTTTGATGGTGTTAATTGTGACAGTGATAGTGATGATATTTTGTGATGGTAGTGGTAGTAGTGATGCTACGCTTTGTGATGGTTGTAGTGGCGCTTATGTACTTTGTGACAAATGTGGTAATGATGATGATACTTATGCGTATCTGATGACGGTGATGATGATGATATTTACATTTTTTTTTTGTGGTGGTTATGTTTATGAATTATTATAATATTTATGTGTTCACTTATGTATTGCTAATGATACTTTTGAATTTTTGATAAAATACTTTGTGCTATGTTTCCTTTTATACAAGTTCACTATGATGTGAATTAAACAGGTTTACCAGGCTGTGAGTTGCATGACCTATATAGCTTAACAAGCACTAATCGAGTTAAATAAGTGACATGATGTCTTTGTATGTTTTGGCTTTTAGTTGGGTTTTACAAGGGCAGTTTCATCATCATAAAATGTCTTTGTATGTTCCCAGCAATTTGGATTAAAAAGAAGTATACGTGACGTGATGCTGTTTAACATTAGCGTCGACATGTAACCGACAACCCTTTGCCAAAGATAGCTTCTGTTGTGTTAAAAAGGTCAAGGGGAATCCATACATTGTGAGGAAGTTAAGGGGTGGTTTTCTGTAACTTACCAATTCTTTTATTTAACCCCATGTGATCTCATTTTTTTATATTTATGTTATCTTCAATGTATTGATGGGTCTAGAATTGTTTATTGACGGTATTAAAAGATTGTAATTGTCAAATTTTCCTAAAATGGTCCTTTCCCATAGTATTATGACTTTAGCAACTTGATTAGTATTTAAGGCTATTTAGATCATTTAAAGTCTCAAAAGTATTTTTTTTTGTAGGTCCACTCTTGGGCTGCAGACAAGGCTTACCCCTAGTATATAAGTAAGCAACTTGATATGTATTTAAGGTTCATTTAGTCTCAAATTATTATTTTACCATAACATAATGTTTGAGAAGATTCCATCTACAACAACTGCCCGCCAGACTAGGATAGCGATGCCACAACCACCAAGACAAAGGGAAGGAAAATGCATTGCAGAAAGTTTGGACGACAAACGATTTTTAAATCAGTCCCAATTTACTACGTCGGTTTCCTTTCAAAAAGGTGTTACGGAAGTTCCTGCTGATTCACCAGCAGAAACAGAAGATCCTTTCCCAATTTGAAAACATTAGATATTTCACCTTTTCTCGAAAGGTCGGCCGCTTGATTTGAAATGGAGAAATAAACGGGCATTAGAATTGCCTTTTGTACGTTGGAGTTGCTTTAGTTGTTGAAATGGAGAAATGTCTTTTCATGGTCCAGTTGCGTTAGTGGTTTAATTTGAACACTTGACGTCTTCTGCCAGGGGCGACCAAGTGTGGAGAAGACCTCAAGACTCCACTGCGGATCAAGCACAACTCTGTACAGCTACCACATTACAAATGTGGGGGTGATTTGACTCAAGTTTGAAATTCTCTCCACATCCTTGGATCTTTACGCGTGATCTAGGACATTTCCAACTACCATATCCTTGAATTTGTACGCATGATTCAGGCCTTTTCCAACTAGCATACGACATCCTTGAATTCCGACTTGTCTCATTACCTTCCGGGGAACAAAGGTCCAAATAAAATGTGGTAACGAAGATCAATTACATAAGGATGAGATCATGATGACCACGAACCGAACCAGACCTTTCCAACTATCTTTTTCTTTTTCTTTCTCATGTTTTATATGTATGGAGGGATTTTAATCCGATGACTTCACCAAAATTTATTTATTAAAACAAAGAGAAATGATAAGAAGATATTGAAAACTCAACTCGGCCAAATCGGATTTCATGCTTCAGCGACCTTAAAACATCAGGTGCTGGACGATACATGATGGCAAAAAGCAGACCCTCATATCTTGCACTTATTTTTTTCACTTTATTTTTTGAGAGAAATAGTATGGTAGAAAAGTGATGATAATGCACAGGTCACAGATCATGCTTTCCTTAATATGTTATTCTTCCTCTACTTTATTCTTAAAAAAAGAGTCACAACAAATTCGTCTTCAGATAAAATGGATCCAATCAAAATTGCGTTGTTGACCAGTGGTTTACAGCACCGTATGATCAACCTTTGAACACTTGAAATTAATCTTCCAAAAATGTATATAATAAGAAATCTGTGGATTTTTCAAAAAACAGAAGTTGAAAAAATGAAAGAGAGAAAAGTTCAAATGGTCTAGTCTATTTTCATGTATGGGAGTGCCC